>JANHGN010003355.1:109463-127945 GCA_024605025.1 Megaceryle maxima
ATACAAATTTCATGTATATATATATATATATATATACACACACACACAAACACACACACACATACACACACACCCCCCACTACTAGAAATATTTTGAGAAACTAGCCTGGGGAGACTTCTAGAAACAGACTGGTTGCAATCTTATTTTCATAAAGAGAAAAGGTCATGCCCTCTCCCATCCCTGGTCTATCTAAGCCTCTGCCCCCCAGGAAAGCTGTCTCGCACTTAACATCTTACTGAAATAAACCACTTCTGAGATCTTTATTGTGAGAACACAAATACTTCTCTATTCTAATATATCATTAACAATTGGCCATGTGATTTGTGGCAGTTCATGCCGTTCAGTAAAATAACTTTTAGATAAATACACAGGTATTTCTCTAGACTGCTTACCCACCTCTTTTTACTTCAAGCTCCTTTTTTTGAGGAGGATTGATCCTCACTGAGTTACTCGTGCCAATTTGCAATTACATTGGAAGCTCATGATAAACACAGTGCATTTTTCTAATGGAGTGTACATAGCACCTGCATACACTTCAATTATAAAAAGAGCATTTACTTTGATTCATTGCTGCATTCTACCTCATCCAAAATGTTGAGTGTCTTTTTATTTCCTTGAAATTTTAAAGAATTAATCTGCTTTTCAGCAAATTAAGAACATTTACTGGAATGCATTTTCTCTTTGAGAGTAACACATTTGGAGGAAGCGTTATGCACCACCACATACAACTTACTGTTTCTGGTCAGTAGATCCCACAAAATTTTACACCTGACAGCCTCATCATATCACCTTCATTCTGCTTATGAAGAGGAAAAGTCTGTTTTCTCATCTCCCATTCAATTTCTTAGCTTTGAAGGAACTAGTCACTAAATAGAACTTAAGTGAATGTATTATGTAAAAAAAAAAAAAAAATACATTCCCTGTAGATAAAGAGCTGCTGCTGTTAGAAAGGTTTAATTAAATACTCCAACAAAATGTACGTATACAGTAAAATCATGGACTTCAGTTGTATGACTTTTTTTTAATGTCTACTTAATTATATAGTGTTTGTTACTGGTTATGACTTTATCAACAGCATAAAAATCTGTAACTGGCTTTAATAGTGTGTAATAAGCAAGAACCACATTCCTCTTCTACCTTTTATAACAGAAGTTACTGGCTGTACTTTGGTATAATTGGACTTTTTATCATTAAGTAAAACACAGATGCTGTGGGGAAATAGAGTTATATTTAAGCATACATAAGTTTCCCAACATGCAGAGATTAATGGAATAAACAAATTGCATAGGGATGCTGAGTTCTTGTTCTCACTAATTGAAGGCTGTGTTTCCACGAGGAAAAACTAAGTGTCAGACATCTTTCCAGGGGATGCATTCTAGCCTCGTTGCTAAAAATAGCTAGAGTATAAATCAGCTTACATGCCATATTCTAAGAGCACTGCATCACTGCTGACTATATTATAAATAGTTATAGCTGGAGAGTTTATATTGCTGCCAGCATGTGGAAACAAGACATGCTCACCAAAAATAAAAACACAAAAAAAACTAAGCAGCAATCCTTTTGAGAACACACACATATGGAAAGTATCAAGAGCAAATTAGATAATACAGCAAAACCCAGAATTAAAAGGAAAATGTTGACATTTTAAGTCATTAACTTATAAAAGGAAATCCATTTGTTTTCACACTTAAAATACTGTTACTTTCAAAACCACAAAGGGATATTTAATAGTTTTAAAAAATAATTTGATTATTGAAGTACTTTATTCTTCTGGCTTTATAAAGATTTTCTTATTTTTTACACATTAGTTTAGCAATCTAAGGTGATGCACATCCTTTAGATTATTGTATAGTGTTTATGTCAGAACACGTATCACTGAACACAAGCTTTATGGCAGCACTTCCAAAACCCTGACTAGCAAGCGAAAGTTTCAGCATCTGAACTCAAAACAACTTAGATGTTATTTCTTTTCCTCTCCTTCCTAATGTTACTACAGCATCGCTTCCCTTTGCTGCCCAAACCAGTTTCCCTTTGCTGTCTTTCCCAGCTAAGTGTTTTGGACAAAAAAAAAAAAAAAAAAAAAGCATCCCTAATCAGGAGTAAACAGTTAAAATAAAATTATTATGGCAAAGTACTTGCTAAAACAAAGATACAGTTGAGGTGCTACATTAAGAGCCCAGAAACACTCCAATATGTTAGCCAAATACTGATTTAGAGCTAGTAAGGTATTTTAAAACATATGAAGCTAAGTATCCAGCATGGTTACTTTTCAGATCCAAGACACACCTACCTCCTGACTCCCAACATCTTCTCCCCTTCAAGTTAAGCATTTTTTGATGACAGGGTATAAAATTTAATGCTTCCTAATTCTCACAGAAGAATCAGAAAGACCAAAGTAGTCTGCTAGGTTGCCCCTGTGTGTTTATAGTATGATCAACTTGGCTTGCAAGCAAACTTATGCAGGAGTGCTTAATGCTGGTAGCATCAAACATTCCTGTGCTTGCCTTTCCAAACCAGACTTTTTTCTTCCTCTTCAATGACTCTCTATTTCAGCTTTCTTCCAAACCATACCTTAGACAAGTTTTAGCTCCTCCTACCAACACATGTTGACATGTATTAAGTCAGACACACACATGCATCTCAAAGAGCTCTAGACTACTGAGATAGTTTCCTCCATAACAGGCCAATCCTACTAGGGCAGAAGCTCCTATGTAAGATTTACCCCATTTCCTTTAGATAAAGCACTGACCCCACTCTTTCACAATAATCAACACTGGGAATTTTCTTAGAAGACCATGTCTGGAATCAGGCTCTCTCTCTACAGAAATTTTCATTTAAAAGGAAGCTCTAAGTGCAAGTTTTAGGCGCAGGGATGTTGGACTACCTTCAACCTTATGAGCCTGTTGGCCCTGGCACTATTCTAGCCACAACACAGCAATCCTGGACTTTTTTTGTGGGTTTTTTGGTAACAATAAGAAGATAAGCATGACAACAGGCTCCCCAGTATTCTTCTTTAAGAAAGTCTTGCATCAATCTTCTACTTAGAGAGAGTTTTCCCATTTTATACATGCAGTTAGCCCTCTTTCAACCAAAGGCAGAGCTTAGGTGTTTTGGGAAATCTCCAGCTTTCTCCAGAAGTTGCTAGTTATGCAATTGGTCAGTAATTGCTTAAGCAGTACTAATTAAAGTTCTTTCATCTTACCAACATCACTGTTTGCCAGGAGACCAAGAGGGTCCACGTCCTTCACGTATGGCTGAGCTGCCAAAGCACTCTGTTTTTCGTGTTTCTTTTCACACGTGCTGTTTTCTGGTCCATTGGCTTCATTTTGAGTTCTATGTACATTATAATCATCACCATTTTTACCAAATTTCTTCCACAATGGGCGCCTTTGTCTTCTCCTCTGTCTTCCTTGTTGCCCAAGCCTCTCTTCATTTCCTGAAGGTTTCCACATCCCCTTCATTTTGCTGGAAAATAGAAATGCAAACCTCATACAAGTGACAAGCTATGAGAATAAAATAAATTGATGTAACCAGACAGCTCAGGCCCCCATTTCAGCAACACGGTGTGATGTCAGGACTAACTCCAGCTCAGCTAATACGTGGTGACAGACCAGACAGGCAGTCACAGCTCATCTCAATGGCAGGGCAATGTGACAAAGCTGGAACCTAAAGCAGAGTTTGAAGTTCATGACTTTTTATCTTTTAACAAGGCAAAGGGTACACAGGCTAAGCAAGTTCCTTGATCATCTACAGCAAAAGGACATAGTGTTTTCATTTCACATTAGAGTCAACAAATACTGCCTTCACTTAAGCAATTAAGTCATTCAAAATAGGGTCAACATGGAATTCAAATGGGAAGCAACTACTATAAGCATACTTCCACTGAAGTCTCCTCTTTTCAGTTACAGCTCAAAGAAGGATCTTGCTGCACTAACAGTATTCAACCATCTGACACCATCAGTCATGATGACAGCCTACTGCCTCCAACTAACATGCCATTCATTTTTTTTCATCCCAATGGAAAAGGAATAAAAGAATCTTCTATCAGGACAATGGATTTTTTAAAACTTGAAACATAATAAACAAGTCCTAAAATACAGGAAGAGCACAGCGTGCTGGTTCCACAATCTTCCAGGTTATCCTATAAACACAAAACATGTTTAAAGGAAGGTACCTGGAAAGCTTAAACTCTTGTCAAATTCTACAGATATGAAAATAGGTGTGACCTAAAAAGAAAAGCAAATGTTGAAGAGACAAACTAAGCTTCCTGAAAATACTTATTTTCAAGCAATGAAGAAACTTCAAGAAACTTAATTCTGGTATTTAAAGAGTGGCTACAGAGAAGATTGAGACTCCCTTTCTACAAGCAGTCGTGGAAAAGATGTGGGGTAATGGGTCCAAGTTACTCCTGGGGAGATTCTGATTAGACACAAGAGAAAAAAATTTTCACAAGGACAATCAGCCATTGGAATAATCTCTCCAGGGAAGTGGTGGAGTCCCCATCATTGGACACTTTTAACATTCAGATGGACAGAGTGCAGGCCATCTTATCTAGACCATGCTTTTCCCAAGCAAGGTTGGATCAGATGATCCTTGAAGTCCCTTCCAACCTGGTATTCTGTGATTAAGTCAGCAAAACAAGACTGCAACAGATCATCAGCACATTACAACCACAAAAGACATACAAGATCTACTGTTCTGAATGAGGCTTGTGGTTTATTCTGCTCAGTACTCTCTCCCTCAGCCTCACCTACAGCATCACAGAGGTCCTGTTACCCCTAGTCAACTGCATAACACCACCTTTGAGCAAGAGCTTCTTCCTGAAACTTCTCCCTGGGTCTAGAGTCATCCATCTATGAGCAGAGTCCCTAGGAGCATTTCTAACAGGGTACTTCATCACTGGTAAGCAGCCAGTGGTGCATGTGAGGAAAAAGAAAAAAAAAAAAGAGAAGAAAAGCAGGGCAAATAGTCACCCTTCTCCTCACTCACCTTTCCAGGGTGTACCACTTAAAGACCCTCTCTGACTAGAGATGAACTGTCTTGGGAGCAAGTCTCATGCTGTGGGGTGCTGTGTGAATATCTAACATGCCTGAAATCTTGCAGCACGGTGTTTTTTGTGAAAAAGGATTTGTTTTGTCTTCATTCTGATGTTTAAAATAGTGATTTGGTACCCTCACCCTTCTTGAATTACAAGAAAAAAAAATAAATTATAGCTGCATTCCATTCACCTCTTCCCACCTATGCATTTTTTTCTAGTCTTCCATTGTACAGCCATTGCAAATCACCCACTTCTTTGCTTGGGCAGAAACACTGCCATTACCAACATTCCTCTCTTCCATACCTTTCCAGCCTAATCAGCCCTTCCTAAGAGGAGAATGGGGACTGCCACAGCATTCCAAATGGCTATACATATCACAACAAAATATATTTTGTTTTATTCTCCTGTCCTTTCATGATTGCTCAGCCCTGATGGCATCATCTACCATGGTGCTCCTGGGGCACAAGAGTTGAGCTACCACCTTCCCATACATCAGCCTCTCACCCACGAAAGGAAGCTAATATTAGCTCCTAGAATTCAACTCCATCTACAGAGAAAACTGCCCTTCTGAACTTGTACAACCAGACTCTAAATTCAGGATGCTTTTGTATAAGTAGAAGATAGTGAGCAAATATAGGCTCAATTAGAGGTTTCATGATTGATCAAAGGTTAAAGCCAACATTCTGATTTCCCTGGGGCCTCAAACACCCTGGGGAAAAAAAAACAAAAACAAAACAAAAACAAAACAAAACAAACAAACAAAAACAAAAACAAAAAAAAAAAACCCACACACAACACACCACAACCCACAGAAACACACACACAAAAAAAACCTAACCAATGAACCAACAAAACCAAAAGACAACCCACCCAAAACACAGGTCACTAATACATCCCAACAAACGTCAGCTTGTCACCTGCCTTCTGCCTTCCCCTTGTGAAATATACTGCTCTTCACTTCCCATTCAGAGGGGATAAAGAGCCATGCTCTGTTAATCAGCTGTTGCAAGACACCAGCCAGACTACCCCAGTGGTGCTTCTGCATCTCTAATCTCACACGCAAGGATGCTGAGAATTAGCAGTTGTAAAGCACTTCAGAGAACCACAAATGGAAAGAGCCATAGAAGTGTTAAGTATCTAATCCTTTCTAAATCTTACTTAGCTATTTGCTTTAATACTACAGCTCGCAGAGAACAAGCTGTATTCTATTTTTGCCTCATGCATCAGTAAATTTGCACCAATTTCAGAATCTTTCCTGTTGATAGACAAAGCAGAAGTGACAGCTTTTTGGACAGTTCATCAAGTCTATAGAGCTAGCAGCTAAGGGAAAGGAAAAAAAGAGATTTCTAATAATCATAGTAAAAGGTCACTAAGTTAACCACCTGTAATTCTGAGAGCTTTTTTTCCCCCAAAAAACCCAGGTTTTCAGATATAAAGGTAATAACAAATGTAGTGGTATGGAATTGATAATGGATGTTTAAGACTACATAATGCATCCGACTCACAGCCACAAGAGTTACCAAATAAACACTGAAGAGTTACTGTGAGAAGCAAAACTCTTATCTTTACTCAGAAGAATATCCAAACACTATTATGGGTGTTTGTGGTGTTAGTCTCAAGGTCTAGGTTTGGTTCCTTGGGTCCAAAGCACTTCTGCAACTCTATATCCTCTGAAGGAAGTTTTACTTCAGCCTTTTACAAATCTTTCCTTCCAAAGTCATGTAGGGCAACCGGCTGGAGGGGGTGGGTCTTATGAAGCACATGCTGCACCAAGGGAATTTGCACTGTCACCATTTAACAGATTATACTAGTCCAGCATGAACCCTATTCTGCACTACTTCAACTTCTTGACCATGGTGCAAGTTTTATTTTGTCTCGTGTTATCCTCTTAAAACAAAAACCCAACAAACAAACAAACAACCCAACCATCACCTAGGCAAGCTCCAGCTTCACTTCCACACAGCAGTAAATGGTATGTAGCAAGAGCCCCTTAAAAGTGAGTCTGCTCCTCCCTTCCAGCTCAGTCATTCCAGTTTAAGCAAGTTTAATTTAACTGTAGTGGACTATGAAGCACTGTAAACAAAAGAACATTACATCTGCTGTTGATCAAATGACCTGTGCTCTGTTAAAGGGCAGCTAGATCATGTATACAGTGGAAAGCAGCAAGTGCTGGGTGAGCACAGTAAGAGAGTTGCACTTCAGAACTCCTTAGGAGGAAAGTAACTAAGCTTGTTTCAAAAACACTTACCCAAACTGTTGGGTAGTCAACACTTCTCCCCTTTCTTCCTTCTGCATCTGCATCGTCTTCTTCCTTTCGATGTTTGCCAATGTAGGAAAATTTCTAAAGTAAAGAATAAATTAATAGTTAAATAAATCTCTTAAACAATTCACTGTACTTTGTCAATTCTCCCTTTACCAAACCACCATCCTCTATAAACGTAAACAGACTTTTAAAACCTTTCATGGAAGCTTAACAGGTATTTCCTTCTTAAAAAGGCACTGGTAAGGAAAAGAAACCTAAGTGCATTTAGGCTTACATACTCAGATTTAAAAATAAATAAATCAATCTATCAAATTGGCACAATTAGATTTACCAAACTATCAGACAAGCTCCAGACAGACAGTTCAGTTATGTTTACAGACCCTCTGCCTGCCCCTACACATAACAACACAATTTAGTCCTGCAATTTTATTTTTATGGTGCTTCAATTGGAGTATTTGAATGATCTTAAAAGGTACAACATGCCTGTGGCAAACCAACTGCTGAGTAATATCAATTTAAAAGGTTATAAGGCTTCTGGGTGCACAAGATTCCTTTAATGTGACAGGGAAAAGCACAGAAGTTTCCTCTCGAGCAATATTCAGTCTTGTGCTTGCACACCAACCTCTATGTCACCAAAATTACTGCCCCTTTTTAATTCCAGTTTCAAGAAAAATTGCTAAGTCATGCATATTAAAACAAACCCACTGTTATAAAATCTCCCAAACCACCCCTCTCTTCCATTCCCCACCTCCTTCCCCATACTTCCCTATGGACAAATGCCCACCACGCCAGTTCTAACATGTCAAGCTTGCTGCAAATGACCATCAAAGCCCCAAAACGGCTATGCTAGTTGCTCTGTAAACATTAATTAGCTAAATCCCAGTGCTTTCAGATAAAGGTGGTAAATGAGAAACACATGCACACCCCCACCAGCTTCTGAACAGAAACGCAAAGTATAAATATTTGATAAGTCCATTAAAATGGAGTAACAAGAAACTTCTAACAGCTACTCACAATATACAGCTGTCAAAAAGGACACCTATCTTTGTTTAAATATTTAACCTTATCACACACATCTTCCCCATTTTATAACGGGAAGGTTAAGTGCCACATTGATGCAAGACAGCTTCAAGCACATACCTAGGAAAAATGATAAGCATTTCCTGTGAGATGCACCTAAAGATGCTATAGAACTTGTCTCCTTTAAAAGGATTTTGAGTTGTGCATATCTGTTTTCATTGGATTTCTCCCAGAAATCCACCATACAGCTCAAGCAGGCACAGGGACGTGAGGTTTTATCTCCACTCTTCCCTGTTAGGTACATTTGTTCACCCATGTTCTAACACTCACTACACGCAGTAAGCATGCAATGAGTTATCTCAAGAGCTTCACATTGATCAAGACCCCTGTGCTTGGCACCTCACCACGGTTTTAGGATAAGGTGCTTTCCTTCACTCAAGTAAGGCTCATGGGAGGAGAGGGGCCTATAAATTAAGTCATTATGCTCAAAATCACCCCAAGATCATCTTAGTTTTTTGGGGTTTTTTTAAGACATAAGGGAAGACCCTTAATCCTGGAGCAAAGGAGTCTTCAAAGTGCTCCTGCAGTTATGCTCATTAAAGACATATTCAGACACGCTCTCACAACATGATCTGAGATGTGACTGCCTCCCACTTTCATTCCTGTGAGTTACCACTCCCTCCACCAAGCCACCGTAATGGACTCCCTGAATGCTTTCAGTTTGATTCGTTGCCAAGACAGACAGATTTCTCCCAAACCACCTTTCCAGAGAGCAGTAACTAACAGCTAGAGACAGTTCAAGTTGTAAGTCCAAGTACGCCTGCAAATGCACATTTGAAGGCAACTGTGTTTATTTTCTGCAGCTCTTCTCAAATGCTAAATAGCATTTTACTCACTGCCTTTCCCCTGTGCTGTCAAAACAGGTACATTTTCTGAACACACAGCATTTCATTTCATTCACAATGAGCAAATATGCATCTGCTAATTTATTCTACCACCTAAGGACTTGGTGAGCAGTAAGCTCTAGACATTCAAGTCCAGAGGTCACCAGCCTCTCTACAAGGTAGACTGGGTTCACTCCTCCCCAGGTGCTCTACTGTGCAACGAAGAGTTGGGCTAAGCCCACCAGTGGGTCCTGGTGGGACCTGGCCAAGTCAATGCCACTCATCCCTACAAGGAGCAAGTGAACCAGAGAGGTGTGGACCAAACTTACCCACCCCAATGTACCAGCCCCAGTGGAACTCCATAACTCACTACGTAACACAGCCCCAGCACAAAGAGGCCTGCACACCTCCTAGCATCAACTAGACCTACTCATGGAGGCAGCAAAATTCAGCTGGACCCTAAGTGGAGGCAGATGCCTACAATGGAAACAGTATGGTCTTGAGTTACAACTTTATGACAGCCTTTGCAAACTTCACTATCTAAGGACAGCCACAAAGTACTAGAAAGATCAACAATTAAAAAAGAGAAATTTAATGGTTTTTTTTTTAAATACAGAGAATTCTTATTCAGGAAGGCTAAATTTAGGAAGACTGCTCCTGCACACAAGTGTGACAATGCAGAAGGAAGAGCCTATATTGAATCTCTCCACACAAAAGGCCACATGTTAAAATCCAACGAGCTGACCTGGGTTTGAATCCTTCTCAGAAGGCATGTCCTCCTCCCCTAACAAAAGGAGGTTCTCAAGATATTACCTACACCACCACTGAAATAGAAGAAGTAGCCCAACACTTGGGTCCTGTAAACACCTCATTAGAGCTTGAATACAGACAGCTTCATCAGTCACCACAAAGGCTTTACAAACCTCAGCAACTCATTGTAAAAGAGGGAGTTCAGCCAGGACGTGATGGCACAGTAGATTTCATCAAGGAGTCAGTACTGCCTGAGAAGGCAGCCCCATTCCACAGCAGCTGCAGTTGCCAACCATAGACACTTCCATAATCCAAAACAAGTAGTTTTTCAGTATAAATTGTCAGGACAACACCGGAAAACTTGTTCTCAGGCTAAGATTAACATATTGCATATACACCAACAGAGAGACATGCAGCAGCTTCTGGAGACAGGGAATGGTGACACTGAGCATAACCACTAATGTGTGCCCTAGTGAAGAGATTATTTCCTTGTTTTCAATAAAGGATTGCACTAGCTGGAATCATACATGTTTTATAGGCCAGCATACTCAATCTTCTTTCCATAAACGTCAGAGTAAACTAGCTCTTACCAAGCAGTGGAAAAACAGAGCTTTGCCAATGTCTACTAGAAGAGAGACCTGTTTCTATAGCAGTTTACACAAAGAATTTCTGAGTGAAAAGCTACACTTTTATCATCTTCATAAAAACAACACTGTGATCAAGTTGCCTCAATTTCTTGAGCTGGTCTTGATTGTATATGCATAACCAACAGCAAAGGGGACATGGAGAGCCCAAAGGGAACAAAAATGGCTCAGTAAAGAGCTGATAAAATCCTGCTTTAAGACCCCCAGGCATTTTATCAAGTATTACATGTGTAGTGTGATTTTACCATATGTTAGTTAAGGCAGTTTTACTGCTGTGCCACTGGCAGTTCAGAGTAAATTTTACCATATCTATCTTTACCTCAAGCTACCAACACATTCCTTCTACTTTGCTTCATCTTCTCTACTTTTACCAGGTGCTAAGAAATTATTTTCCTTATTACATATTTAGCTAATATGAATGCAGTACCAGGGAAGATTCCAATGTATTCTAGGATTATCATTATTTATCTAGAGAAGCAGAAGTTCATTAAAAGTGGTGCAGTCAACAGTACTGGCCTTCATTCATGAAGCATGTGCTCAGCCTATGGGATGTATGGCAAGGAAATGCAACAGCCAATCCTGAACTGAGCAAAAAACCCAAACCCACAACAGATTAAAGAAGGCAAGGGAGGAGGGGAAGAATTTATAAGCAACACACAAGATCAAGAAAATCCTCCAATGTTATAAGCAAAAGGAAGTTTAACAATTCATTTTAACAAAAGAGCAGCCTTGCCACATTCTTCCTAAAAATTAAGAGGAGTTTATTAGAAACAGACAGGCTAGCAGGACCCAGATCTCACTTGGGAAGAAGGGAAGACAGCAACACCTCATTTTGACATGCTAAGGAAATGCACCGTAGGTTAATTCCCTTTAAGCTTGTGTTTAAGAATACATATGATGAAAACAGCCCATTTCTCAACACTTGGAAGGGACAGGACAAATCAAGACAAGAAGAGCAGTTGCAGTCAAAGCTTATGTCAGACTTCACAAGCATCTGCCTGCAAAACACAAGGAAACCCTGAGACCCCGTTTGCTTAATTAGACTGCCTGGCTCAGCAAGTTCAACAGGCCACAAACCATTAAAGAGTCTTTTAGGTAAGCAGAGGCGTGAAGGCTGCAGCAATGAACAGGGCATTGTAGAGAATCAGACAGGAAAGCAGCATTCCGACCCAGCATACTTCATCCGGAGATACTCACTCCTTACCAGCTCTCCCCCTTCTCTTCCCACTACGTGAGTAAGGCTGCACTTTAAACAGAGGCTCTTTCTACAAGATTTTAAGCAGGATACACAACAGAGAAACACAGCAGCTAATTAAGAAGAAAAATCTCAGCTCTGTAAGTAATTATTTATAACGGCTTTATTCATAAAGCAAGACAGGAATGTCAGGGATGCAGCATAGAAACACACATGTTAAATCACTGCAATCTAATTAGAAACAAACTACTAATGACCTAAAAAGATTCAATCTTAGCTCTCACTGGAGCTTCTAGAAAGAAAAAGGCTTTTTCCTGTCACCATAAACCTAAGCTGCCTAATAGCTCAGACTCCCTCTGGTGTTCTTTTTTTCTGTACAATGCAATGTTTACTGTGAGTCAACAACAAACCTTCACTACTAAACCAATGCTTTGCTGGTGACCCAATTAATGTTTCACAAAAGATTCAGCTGGGTTTCTCTCTTTTTTCAATTAATTTAAAAAAAGAAATAAAAAGGGCAAACAAACAAAAGAAAAAAGGATGCTAGTACAGCTTCCGTGCTGTACAAACAGTAACAACACCACCCAGGTAGTCATTCTACACCCATCCATTATAGCTAAAGGAGATGCTCCCAAAAGGACTAAGTACTAAATAAACCAAAGCACTACTCCATCTAGTGGCCCTGGCTTAGAAGGTTCTAGTCCCATTGCCTCTTTTTGGTTGGTGGCTGTAACTATGAGACTTTATTTCCATTGATTTTACTGTGCTGTAGTGAACAAAGGCATTCAGCAATGTTGTACCACAGCCAAATTATATTCATCTGTAAAAAAACAACAGTATCCCTCATGACATTGTCTGGAAACTCAGCAAAACCAATCTCAGGCAGAGTATCATTGTTAAAATTAACTGAATCTAAATGCTGCTTTAACTCACAGCATCCACTCCGCAAGCAAACAGTATCTAAAACACGACATTCAATTCCTGCTTCCCCAATGTGCTGGGATACAGTAGAGCACATATTGACAGGCACCTTAAATATCTTTTCAACATTTAAACCTTGACATTAGCAACTAGACAGAAGGAACTCTCCCAAACACTTCCCAAAACAGAAAATGTATGGAAAGTTGAAAATGAGTAGTAGTGCAGACTGCACACGAGTACTGAGGGTTTTCCTTGGAGCTACTGTTAGAAACTTAAGTGTAGGCCACCAAGACAGATAAATCCAAGGACATTTTGAGTTTTGATAACCCTGTTAACACTTCATCTTGTAGGTAGTAAAGATGTGGTGAGTATTACTGTTGGGGGAGATGAGGGGGGAGAAAAGAGGAGAGCAGTATGTAGACTGAAAGCAAATAAAAAACAAGCCCTCAAGTATCTTTTGAATAAAAGGAAACCTTGAAACCAAAACTAATCTAACAGCAAGCTTGTACTTACACAGATCACAAGCAATTTTTGTCTTGTTAACTGTGGCATTTTAAACGTCAAGAGATTTTACTTTCTGTATCAACAAGAGCTGTTTTAAAACGAAATAAAAAAAGGAATCTACAGATTATCTTCATTTGTAAAAAATGAACAGTGGGTGCAACTGCTGATGTGACAGTGCAAAGACTTCCCTTTGCCTTTCTGAAATTTGAAGAAAAAGCTGAAGCCATGTTCAAAGGGAAGTTAAAACTTGCAGGAATTAACTCACCTGGAGAGAAATTTTGCTTGTCAACACAGCAAAAAGTGAAGGGAGGCAATAAAAAAAAAAAAAAAAATTCCCACCAGATATTCAACTAGGGGGTTTTTTGTTTGTTTTGGGGTTTTTTGGTTGGCTTTTGTTTTTTTGTTTGTTTGGTTGGTTTTTTTTACAAAGACACTGGGTAAAAACTTAAGAGAAGTCAGATTCAAAGCAAGAATGCATCAGCTTTGTTTTTTGACATAAATGCAAGCAGGATTCATCATAAGAGTGCATCAGACTTCTAGGGTTATTTTAGTAAAAACAAAGCAGAACAACAACAAAATAAACAGAAAGACCCACAAAAAAAGAAAGAAAAAAACCCCAAACAAACACAACAAACCACCCAAAGAAAGAAAAAACCCAAACACCACAAAGAACAGGTGACTAGTACACTGCCCAAGCTCATCACTGATGATCTTGACATTACATTTGTATCACTTCCCACTGCATATAGGGCTCATATATGGTCATTGCTCAGGGAAACAAAGCTCATGTACTGATCACCTGCAAGACTGCATTCTAAAGTCAGGAGCAGAAGTGAGGAAAGTCTATAGCATCCTTCACCTACTCAAAAAGGGTAGATTTTAATCAGTTCAACACTGAGAAAAATAAATAAATAAATATAAGGTCTATGGAAGTAATCTGGATTTTTAAACACTTCAATGCTTGTCAACAGAAAAAAAAAGTTGTACCACCTTATATCACAGTATGAGAAAGAATGAGGCCTACTGCTGACATGAGAATTTTACCTTGCACCCTAGGTATGGAACCACGGAACCTCTACGGTTGGAAAAGACCTTTAAGATCAAGTCCAACTGCTATATAATTCTACCAGGGCCACTACTACACCATATCCTTAATAACCACATCTAGGTGGCTTTTAAAAACACCCTGGGATGGTGATTCAACCACTTCCCTGGACAGCCTGTTCCAGTCTTTGATAACCCTTTTGATAGGGAAGTTTTTTCTAATGTCCAACCTAAACCTCCCCTGGTGCAACTTAAAGCCATTTCCTCTTGTCCTATCAGTTGTGACCAACACCCACCTCTCTACAACCTCCTTTCAGGTAAGTTGTAGACAGCAAGAAAGTTTCCCCTCAGCCTCCCTTCCTTCAGACTAAACAATCCCAGCTCCCTCAGCCACTCCCCATTAGGGCTTATTCTCAAGACCCTCCATATCAAGCTAGACTATCTGACACAGTACCATTCAAGATTCTGTTCTCTTTCAGTAGCAAAGTGTCAAGCAACACAGAAAGTTCTTAAAGATTAGGAAAACTCCCTGTAGAGTTCTCCAGGGAAAACATAAGCTGCAGAAGTTTGCACACAGCACAATATAATACAATAGTTAGTACAATAGTTCCAGATTTCTTAGCTATAGAAAAACCAACCAACCAAACACACACACATACTTCTGACCTAGAATGTCTCCATGATCAGGCTAAAAGGAGTGAGTTGTTCACCTAACCTGAGGTACCAAATCAAACAGCTGGGAAAGCTACTTCCTTCTCAGTTGATATTCTGCCTTGCATTATAATCATCCAAAAGATTATAGCCTGTGCAGCTCACATCCTCCTGGCTCAGGCAGGTCTGACACAGACCACTGCTGCAGGAGTTTTGTGGAGTCCAAGGAACAGCAGCAGCAAGCATGGGCTGCCAATGCCATTCAGCTGTCATTTGATGATCACACAGGGAAAATACAGTAAAACAAATTCACAGGCCACAAGTCTTACTCACTTTTTCCTTTCTTCTCTCCATCTAGCGATCTCTTCTGGACTATCTAATTTTATTCGTTTAGCACCAGGTGCATGTGCCTAAGGAAAAAATATTTTATAGGTGTTTAAAAGGGGAAGAGGAAAAAAATCCACAGGAAAAGAGGAAAAAAAAAAAAGCAAGCTTCATTATGTCAACTACAGTAGTATCACACTGTTCTCATCTCCAAACACGGTGAGATTGCACACAGCAACTACAGAATGAATCTGTCAAAATACAACCCCATAGTATTAAACATATTTTCATCCACAAGATGGTCTCACAACAGATTCTACTCAGAGGAGATGTTCTTCTTCCAGAACAATGGAAGCAACCCTCTGATGGAGCACAGTAAAGATTGCATAGATGCATGTTTTGGGCCCAGGGGGATACCTACATTCTTCCAGTGTATCTGGACTATTTTCTCGTGTGCGCTGAAATTGCAGCCTTCTTCTGTGCACTGCAAGATAAGGGGGTGAACTTAAGACACACTAAATTACACCAACAGATTCTAAAAAAGCACTCAAGCACACCTCAAACAAACTCAGCACCGGATGCCTGTACAGTTACTGATGCAGAACTTTAAGCTACCCAGTTTCAAAACAAACATTACTGTAAAAAAAGAGTAAGAATGGATAATGTACTTCTAAATTTAATCTGATTTTAATAAAAACAGTGAAGCCAACATATTTGATAACTGGAGATAACATGAAGTAAGTTAAACGAAGAGAAAGACTTGCAAGACTATCCAATTTCAATGCTGATATTTTAAAAATCCATTCCTTCATTGTAAAGAAGTAAGTTTTCCACAAAGTCTTTCCACACAAAAAAAACTTCATGTAATATGATTGGCTGCAAATCAATTCCTACCACTCTGCAATACTTCAGAAGAAAGACATTTAAATGACTTCAGCAATAAAACCAAAAATACAACTAAGACCTCCCCTATACACAACATAATAATACTTTTTGTAGCCCTAGAATCTCTTTGCTAAGTTTTCCAGTCAGAGTGACTACAGCTAGCTGCTTATCAGGCACAAAATTAATGATCACAGTATAAATGAAAGAAGCCAAACTCATCAACCTGTTTATGTTGTGAAACGTGCTCATCATACTTCTCCTGGTTTTTATAGCCACGGTCACAGGTATCACAATAATGAGTGAAAACTGGCTCTTTTTTCTTTTTGGTCTAGAAAATAAAAAAGAAAAAAAGAAGAAGAAATCACCTCAAGAGTTGCAGTTACAATATTACAAGGTATCACAGAATGATAGGGTTTCCAAGAAGATTGAGTCCAACACCCCTGCCAGAGCAAGACCAAAACTAGGGCAGATCACTCAGAAATGCATCCAGACAGGTCTTGAAAGTCTTCAGAGGAGACTCCACTGCCTCTCTGGGGAGTTTGTTCCAGTGCTCTGTAACCCTTACAGTAAAGTTCTTCCTCACATTGAGGTGGAACCTCCTGTGCTCGAGCTTGAATATTCCTATTTTTAATTAGGTATGAAACACTTTAATGAGTATTGTTGTTAATAAAACCATCAATTAAAACTTGTTTCAGAAGTTTCAAAGATAACCTAACATGAAAGTGAAGTTCAAATCACTTACTTTGAGAACAAGATGCCCTGCACTCAGCTCTTTCCACTACCACCTTTCCATCAATTATGGATTCTGCAAACATACCAGGCTGGCACAGATATAACGAGGGCCAGGAGGAGAACTAGCCTACAGCCCTGAGTCTCTTCCCCATCAGGTCAGACCATGCCTGTTCTCACATGGCATGTAAGAGCTCAGAGGGCAGCAGACATCCTTCCTTCTCCCACTACACACACCAGGGTGATCTGGCTGTTTGGTCCTAATTTATATAACAGAGCACTAACATAATTCAGACACTCTGGCATCACCATCAGTACAGGTTTTTCTAAGGCAAAACTCTGTTAAAATGCAGTTGAAACATATCTTTCACAGAATGACAGAATGGTTTAGGTTGGAAGGGACTTTCAAAGATCATCTAGTCCAACCCACACACCACCAGCAGGGACATCTATTAGTAGACCTAGTTGCTCAGAGCCCCATCCAACCCGACCTTGAACACTTCAAGGGATGGGGCATCAACAGCTTCTCTGGGCAACCTGTGCCAGTGTCTCACCACCCTCATTGTAAAACATTTCTTTCCTATGTCTGACCTAAATCTACACTCTTTTAGTTTAAAACCGTTGTCCCTTGTCCTATCACTACAGGCCCTGGTAAAAACCCTGTCCCTGCCTTTCTTGTTGCCCCATTTAAGCATTGGAAGACTGCAATAAAGTCTCCCTGGAGCCTTCTCTTCTCCAGACTGAACAACCCCAACTCTCTCAGCTTTTCCTCATAGATGTTGCAGCCCTCTAATCACTTCTGTGGCACTCCTCTGGACCCATTCCAAGATGTTTGTGTCTCCTAAAAGCTGGAGACCCCAGTCCATACCTTTGGCTTGTTTTCTTCTGGAAAACGTTTACAAAATCCAGGCACTTGCCTGCCTTGCCATTTCTGGGAGAAGTTTCCACCTTTGGGGGGAAAAAAAAAAAAAAAAAAAGGCAAGCCAGTTATTCATACAGCTGGTAAAACACCCCCTGCTACCTCGATGGGCCCACTATGGCAGAAAAGGGCTTGGGGGAGAGACAAGCCAGAGCTGCACAAGCAAGCACAGAGAGCAGGGCACATGCTTGCAGGGAAAGGAGTCTTTCCCTCCGCCCTCCACGTGTTAGGGACAGCCCCATTACCAATGAGGAGTGGGAAGGAGCCCACGGGCCAGAGAGACAATTTCCCCCGTGTCCCCCCTCACCAGCGTGCGGGCCTTGCAGTCGCTCTCCGTAGGCCGGCGGGTACCAGCGGGAGGGTGGCACGTAACCGTCCGGCGGTAGGTAGGTCTCGGGCGGTGGGTAGCCGTTGTGCTGCGTATAGCTCTCAGCAGGCTGCGCGTAGCTGTCGGCGTAGCTGTCGGCGGGCGGGCAGCTCTTGGGCTGCGACGAGCTCTCAGTCGGCGGGCAGCTCTTCACAGGCTGGGAGCAACTGTCTCCGGGCGGCTGGCTCTCGGCGGGCGGGCGGCTCTCAGCGGGCTGCGAGTAGCCGTCGGCGGGCGCGTAGCTGTCCGGGGGGGGATAGCGCCCGGGAGGCGGTTAGATGGTTTTATACTTTACTTACTATAAGAGAATGAGCAATGTTTCACTGAACAACTAGAAGCAAAA
>JANHGN010003358.1:0-13407 GCA_024605025.1 Megaceryle maxima
ACCTAAAAAAAAAAAAAGGGGGCCATGGCCCCCTTCCCCCGAAAAAAAAAATTCATTTCCCCCCCCCCCCCCTTGGGGTTTTTTTTATAAGGTGCTTTTATTTGGTTGTCTGGCTTTGCTTTCATGGAGGAAATAATGTCATAGCAAAGTGTCTAGGTTTAGCCTATACCCAGAGCTAAACTACAGCAGTTGCTTTATTACCTCACGGCCCCTCCTCCGCAGACAAGAATGGAGACCAGGAAAAGGAGAAGAGAGTCACAGGTTTAAGTGAAAATGGATCCAGTAAAACAGCCGAACTACCCCCAACTCCAGTACAAAGTAAACAAAGTGATACTCCGCCCAGCAAACACGCAGCCATCACAGTAAATGGGAAGGCATCCTCAGGAGCAGGAAGCAGAACAAGGTCAGAAGGAGCCCAAGCAGGAAACCCTCTCTCCCTAGCAAATTCCCTCCTTTATGCTGAGTGTGAGGTTTCTGGAATGGGTCCCACCTGTAGCTAACTCGGGTCAGCTGCCCTGTCTGACTCCAGACTGCTAATGCCCTGCAGACCATGTCAGTCCTGTCACGAGCTTTGTTGCCTCATCTGGTTGCATTCGGGTACTTTAACATCCTTCTTAAATGGTGGGACTCAGAATTGCACATAGCGCTCAAGGTGAGGCCACAGCATGCTGAATGCAGAGGGATTATCCTCTCTCGACCATCTGGTCGTGCTGTTTGATGCATCCCAGGATGCATTTTGCCCTCTTGTCTGCCAGGGCATGCTGCTGGCTTCTACTTCCTTGACTGTTGAGCGGGTCCCTGTCTGCAGGGCTGTTCCCCAGCAATGCCTTTCCCAGTTTATACTTGTGCCCGGCATTACGTCATCCTAGGTGCTGAATCCATCACTTGGACTTGTGGACTTGTTCCATTTCATGCCATTGATGAGTGCCCAATGCTCCAGCCTATCTTGATCCCTCTGCAAGACCTCTTGTCCCTCAAGAGAGTCAACAGCATCTCCCATTTTGGTATCATTAGAAAGTTACTAATGGGGCTTTCAGCTCCTGCATCCAGATGGTTGATCAAAATGATCATGATGCTTGAACAGCACCGGCCCCAGGAACACTGATGATGACTGGTTGCCAGCGACATGTAGCCCTACTCACTACAGCCCTTTAGAGCCCTGCTCTCCAGACGGTTCTTCACCCAGTGCACCTTGAATCTGCTCATCTCACAGCTGGACAGCTTGTGGCCTTGCAAATCCTAAGTTTCATTTTATCTGGAGAATGTGACTAGTTGTTAAAATTGAAATAGAATGGAACTTTGGCAGTTTGGCAGGTCTAGTGATATTTAACGTCTGCTTTCATCGTACGTCCTTCTATGCTGTGAAGAGCGTGTGCGGCTGCTTCTCTTGTGATGTAGCAGAAGGGATGGTCTTTTCTCAGCATACGGAATGGCAGAATCATTTAGGTCAGAAGGAGCCTCCTGACACCATCTAGTCCAATACACCCCCCTGTCCCTGCTCAAGCAGGGTCAGCTAGAAAGGTTTTCCAGGACCCTGTCTAGTCAGGTTTTGAGTATCTCCACAGATGGAGACTTCTACAACCTCTCTGGGCAACCTGTGCCAATGCAGACCACCCATAGTTTTGTACTTTCGCGCTGAACTAGCAAACCTAAGTTTTACTCACCTTACTCTGAAGCAGTTTGTGTAAAATTATTTAGAGAGGCCTACTTTAAGGGATTACACACAACACCGATAGCAGTCCTGTCTGTGTAACCTTAACCAAGGAACTGCCTTCTGTTTATTCTGCCGCTTGCATCAAAAGTTATGTCTAAAAAAAAAAAAAAAAAAAAAATTCTCCCTTTCCCTATCTAGAAGAGGGAATTTAACAAGTATCTTAAGCAGTGAACTACTTTTTATTTTTTTAATTATCAAAGCCATTAAACTTTTATCCAAAACTGAGAAAGAACTGATGTCATGGTGAAAAGCAGGTAAAAGGAGGACACATAATAGGAAAGAAAAGTAGGATTAGAGATAGCACTGTCTTCCAGTGATCCAAAACTTTGACACACATCTTGTAGGCAAGCAAAGAGGATTGTTGTTGCAAGAACTCAAGATAGTTGTCCAGCTGTGTTTTGGCATTGCCACGTTAATTATGTTACTAGTGGGGCTGCACAAGACGACTTGTTGCATACTGAAATATCAGCTATGCCTATTAGAGCTAGTACTGTTTACTTGTCCAAAGTAGCTCAGAATAATTCCTCACTGAGGTCCCATGTTGTTGTTTTGCGTGTTTTTTGTTTTTTTTTGTTGTTGTTTTTTTTTTTTGTGTGTGTGTGTGGTTTTTTTTGTTGTTTTTTTTTTCTCTTCTCTTTCCTCTAGACGTTTTACTCCTGACCAGTCGCCTTTTGGGTTTTGTGAAGAGACAAAGCTGCACTCTGTTCAACTGCTTCCCGTATACCAGACAGGTATATGGACGTGCATGGATGCACTATGGCCTGGAAGGGAAGGAGCTTATTTTTGTACTCTGATTTGTGCACTGTTTATGTGTGATTTGCTTTTACATTAAGGGTTTTCTTCCATTTACAATTATTTAAACTGAGCTTCTATTAACAAAAATCTTCATGTTTTTCCGTGTTCCGCATAAACCCTGACCTATAATATCAATTCACCACACCAGAAGAGAAAGACTAAATCAGATTTTATGAGTTCTCTACTGATTAATTTTACATCACAAAATAGTCCATCTTTACATTGCATGAATAAAATTGTCCTCAGTGTTATAGGGTATAAGGCTGCCTCTAATTAGTCAACAGTGGAAATCAGAGTAGTAAACCTTAATGATCATTAAGATAGAAGTTACCTTTCTGGCAGGATTTAATTAAAACTACAAGGGATAAATGCAGATTTTAGGGGTTCACAAATACACGTTTGCTCAAGCCCCAACACACCCATGGAAAAACTTAATCCTGTATGTTATCAATCAGCTTCGCTGACTGCTCGCCCAGCTTGCGTTGTTGTCTGTCTGCTAACTCGCAAAGCCTTAGTTAAGTTACAGCTCAGGACTCAACAGAATAAGCTACTTGCCGTTTAACTCCAGCTATCTTACGTTCTCTTGTCATTTACAGTCTTTGACAAGAGAGCCATTAGAATCTGAACGCAGCCTTTACCTGCCAATGGAGCTTTATAAATCAATTCTGCCATTCCCAGCCTTTCTTTCCCTTAAGGAAGCCCTGTATTTTGGTGCACTGCCACTACAGCTCTGGAAGAGCATTCATCTCGGCTCACAAGTAGTTGTCTATGATCAGGCTGATCGTTCAATCCTTGGATGCTTATTTGTGATGAATCTGCCAGGACTCTCAGAGGCTGTTACATCTATAGAATTTTTTTCACTTTGGTTTGTTAAAAATGCCTCCAAATGAGGTAACGCGACATACAGCTTTTTAACCCATGCACTGATCCAACCTGTACACTGATCTTTATAAAGTTCTTTTTCTCTTCACTAGCTACTAATAAAAAGAGTCTTCCACCTGGGCAGGTTTGATAGTATCTTTAAGGCATCAAGCTTGCAAAGGAATTGCCAAGTTTTGATTTATGACGTATATAAAATGCCTTTCTTATTGTTACATCTAGGAAGTTCTATGACAGCCCACAAGGAAACTGAGAACAAGAGAGAACTACTGAGTCTCTTTTGCTTTTTCTCTTTACCTCATGTTGGATATCTCTACTCTGTTGGGAAGGTAGTAGAACTGGTTTCTACCTACCAATATTCAGAGAAGTCAGAGCAGGCAGTTCTCACTCCACAGTTCCTGCATGTCATTACAAGGTACAATGTTTATAATTTTGCTCATAGTATTACAATATTTCTCTAAGCTGTGGCTTTTTTTCTTTGTTGGTCTTTTTTTTTCCCCCTGGGATATGTTCTTCATAGCCTCCTGGAACCCTATGGGTAGGGTCATGTGACAATGAAGCACATCCTCCTATTTAGGCTTTAAGATGCATCTCTACAAAGGAAAAAGATCCAATTCTTTGTAGTTTCGGCTACTTGATTTTTGCAAGTCGTCTTTTTTTTTTTTTTTTTTTTTTTTTCCCTTTCCCTTCATTACTGTGGTTTCTTCTTTCCCTCTAGTGAGAACCTGCAGTGTTTCACAGTCCGGTGTAGTGCAGCAGCAGCCCGTGATGAGGATCCATATATTGATACAGCTTTGAAGGTGCATCTCGGAAAAAAATGGGGGTAGTACTGTGGCACTTAGTTTCCTTATGTTTCCTTCTGAAATCCTTTTAGTTTCTATTGCCTGAACCAATAAATAACATCCAAAAATAATATTTTACTTCAGTCTGTGGCACGTTATATTTTAACGGTATATACATCTCCCAGTGAAACAATCTTAGAGCCACTTAAGATTCTAGACCATTAGTAGAATGTTTCAAAACTACTAAAAGCTATAAAATCATATTTTGAACTAAATTCCATGATTTCTTGCATAAATCTGAATGAAGGATGCAGAGTTTTACCTTACTGCAGCTGACAAGCTTTCTCTTAGATATCCTTGAAAAAACAGTTTTTATGAAAGGAGACACTTGAATAAGTCTGACCAGATACTTACTGTATATGTTTTATGAGGAGGGCTTTTGATTCTTGGAGAGCTAGGCTTTTCTTCTTCCTTAAACTGCTTACCAGTAAAAATCTATCAAGTTGTAAAGATTGGGATATACATCAATTAAAAATACCGGGAAGATAGGCTGAACTCTGTATTTTAAGTTAGCATTGAAGGATGTCTTCTGAGCATGTAGACAGCAGACATAAAGAAACCATAGGACAGTAGAATTATAAAATTTTCAAGAACCGAGCAAGTATTCTCTGCTCTCCACAGAGGTCCTGGGATAAAGAATACAAACACGAGTCCCTTTTCCAGTCAGAGCTTTCTGTATTTCCACTGTGGGCTGCATTACATCCATCTTAATTACCCCCGTTGGGCAACAGGCTGCCTCCTGCCCAAACAGGAGGCTTGAGGAGCTGTGCAGATAATGGTGGTCTGCAGGCTTGAGCCCCTCATGGATGTCCATACTGCAGCTTGCTCTCCATGGGCTGCAGACTCACTCTGGCATGGTCCTCCATGGACTGTGGGGCACCCCTGCCCTGGTATGGGTTGTCCATGGGCTGTAGTCCCCCTGGAGCACCCCTCCTCTGGTGTGGGCATCAGTTTCAGAGCTGGCTGGTTCTGACTAGCCTGGGGCAATTTAGAGCCTCCTGGTCACCACTGCAGCCCTCTGCCTCTTTATGAGAAATTTTGAGATATCTTCAAAAAGCAGGATACGCGCACGATTCTGCGTTGACTCGCTTCATTGTGTATGTTAATTTGTAAGTATGGTATTTTATGTTCCCAAAGCTGTAAATTTAGAATATTTTTGGACAAATGAGGTTGCATTTTTTAAATTTTTAGTCCGGTGTAGACGATGGGGTAAGTTTTATGTGAAAGGTGCATACTGAACAGGAGATCATGAACGTAATACTGGGTATGTAATCTAAAAATAGGCAAGCAAACATCATTCTTCCATCTGTAATTGCTTTTTATAAGCAACTAAAATCAAGACTTTTATAACCATGTCCGGTAGTCTTTTGCAACTTGACCACATTCAAACTATTTAGGGTTAAGTTTTACATCAGGCATCTCCCCCAGGCTCAGTTATTTTGAGACACGCAGCTAAAACTGTGTAGTTGCTTTGAAGAGTGAAATGATTTTACTTTTTCTTACCCATTGTTAAATGATTTGCGTCAGTTTTATGAGCATTTTTACGCTTGCTTAAGTGAAACACTCAAAGTTAGGAAAGCCAGTGAATGCTTTTAGAGTTGGATGATTGGCAAAAGGTAATTTTTTTTCCTATACTTTTTAAAATTTAAAGACTCAAACGTACATAGTAACTGAAATTACAAAACAATCACCTTCCTTTATAGGCCTGTCCACCTGTCTCACTGGATGTCTGCACGTTAAGAATGCAGCTTTTTATAGGACCAAGAGCTATCTGTCATTTTAAAAAACATATAATTCTTTTGACTAAGGCGGACACAGAAGACATTACTGAAAGAAGAAAGCCCACAAGAAGGATGCTGTAAGGAATTGTGTCATTTGGGTAGAGGCTATTTATACCTCTGTACATTGCAGGATTTGTTGGAGTTGAAGAGAGGTTCCTCTATGGAAAAACTATTTGGAAATAATTTCCTAGTTAGTGCATGAGAACAGAAATGAAGCATTTATTATTTTCAATTCTACTGTATTAACACAGAAGAAATAAGGTAGGGTCACAAATGCTTGAAATCAACAAAATAAGTTACTCAAGATTGTAAATAATTTAACTTTCCTAAGTAATGTTAAAATAACATTATTAAGATTGTGAGTCATATTTATTAAGGTCCGTTCAAGTACATTAATGAAAGTGGGACAGCTGTAGTTGATTGAAGATACTAGTATATCTTAAAGCCTAGAACAGACATTATTCAGGAGAAGATGTGGATAAGCCCATCAAGGAGAATGGCATTCAAAACACTGTAGTGTTGTGCGTATAAAACACTATTTCTTCTGCCAGTTGTGTTGTTTTCAAAGATTATACTTGACATTTGAGGAATATATGCTTTTTACCTTCTGTAAAGAACATGTTTAACAAATACTAGTCCACTTAACACCATCATTTGAAAATAAAGGTATAAATATCCTAGAAGAGTTAAAAAAAAAAAAAAAATTCCCCCAAACAGAACAAAAAGTCTGTGTTCTCCTACAGTGTTTAAACCACAGGGCATTATAGACCTAGCCAATGTGCCAGAGTAAAAGCATTCAAATGGCTTTTTATGCCGTGTTTTGGCAAACGCTTTAATAGAACCGCAGGGACAAGCATGCAGTAAGTCCTTATAGAATGTGAGTAAACATCTTAGCTAATTTGAATTACTTAACTTCATGTACGTATCTGGTACCACCTGGTGTTAAGCCAAGGAGAAGAGGTAGGAGATAGTTTTGATGATGTTCCTGGTGTATAAGTATGGCTATCCCCACTTTGTTATTAGTCATTGTGATCAAAATTCATAGCTTCTCAAGTATTTACTAGACTGCAAACATACCTATTTGTGCATTTAAATTATCAAGTGAGTAGGTTTTCTTTAGCCGCATCGTGTTTATATGGACACTGACAACTATTTTCCTTCTCTCTAGCTCCAGAAAGGCTGACAGCATCAAATCCAGAACAAATTTTGAGTCAGAGCCTGGCTGGAATTTATATATTATAAACACTGTTTCAACCATTCAGCTTTACAGAGAAATGGTATTGCCCAACTTTGCTTTTGTTGTTTGAGGAGTAAAAATAAGCACTGTTAATTAATAACTGACGCATGTCACTGCTGAATATAAAGTAATGTATTTCTCATGAATAGCCCATAATCCTATTTCAAATGGCTGCTTCTCTTACTAGAATCATTCCTGTATATTCTTACTTTTTGCCAGTAGCCTAGGTATATCCTGTGTCTGTTCTAGGTAGACTATAGTAGAACTTACGAAAATGTGAAAACTGAGAGTTGCATCCATCTTCTAAGTGAGGCTCATTTACTGGTCAGAGCAGCTATAATGGACCCTCATTTCCTTAAATCAGATGAGAAAGAAGAACTTCTGAGAGCATTCAGAGAAAGCTGTGCCTTCTTAGGAGACTGCTACAGCAGGTATGTTTTGGATGTCAAAGTGATATAGGTAAGCTTTTCTTTCCAATAATTTTATACCAAAACTCTATCATTCTCTGCTGGTTTACATTAGTATTGCATATTTAATATAAATATTTGTGTTCTACGAAAACAACTTAATCTGGTCATCTCTTCAGTATCTGATTGTCTTTATTATCATTGAACACAATACAACATGACATCGAATATGAGCTAAGTATTTGCAGATACTGGTGTGTCTGCAACTTTGTTTGATATATTATTTTAGTTCTTACAAACAATGGCAAGTGCGCCCTTAGTTGTTTTTGTTCTTTTTTCCCCTCACTCTCTGTTGCCTTCAGGTTTGACACCAAGGATTACCACCTTGCTTTGCCATATTACAGAATGTCAGGTTTATCCATGTCTGAAGTTTTGAAGAGACTAGCTTCAGAAGGTGATGAAATGCAGACGTATGAGAAAGGATTTATATTTTACTTAACTCACTCTCTTAATGAAGACTTAGATGAAGAATTAAGTAAGGTATAAACATTGATTTTTTTTCTTAATCTGTTGATTTAGTTCCGATTTTAAGAACTGCATGTCACATTTTAATTAAGTTCCCTTTGAGAATAACGAGTTGCTTATTTAGTTTTACAGTTGTTCTTTTTCCCATAGTTTTTATTTTCCTTTTTTTGTTGACTAAATAGCAAGCACCATCTTCGATGCTTTGGGCTGCTTTTAAGCAACATCTTATAGCTGTTGCTAATGATGTCGTTCCCACTTGCACACAGAGACATTTCTGTTTTAGGAACGTTCTGCCTCAGATTTCTTCCATCTCCTATTTCTGTAACAAAACAATCTGTTTGTACATTGCCAAATTGTGCAAGTTGATAAAACCAATTCACTGCGGTGTTGGATACTCTCTTGGTACCCCAGAGTAGGGGTTGAACCACTGCCAGTTAGAGATCCTTTTACCAGGAGGGAGGAAAGAAGCAAGAAAGGCACTGTGATTCGATAGCTAAGCTGTACTTGTCTGTTTTATAAAAAAAAAAAACCCATCACAATTAAAAAAAACCAAAACCCTGCAATACTTTTATATGCCATAGAAAACTGTATCTGGAAAACTCTGAACTGTCAAATGGCTTTTATTTCAACAGGAATCAGCAAATAAAGTTCTCCAAATATTCTATCTTGCTGATCCTGGGCAGCTGCCTCATATCCTCTGCAGCCCCTGCATGACAAACGTATGTCCTTTGACAGCTGTGAAGTATCTTCAGAAAACAGAAAAGACTATGCCATCAGTGGTCCTGACACTTACTAAAGCTTTCATGGCTCTGAAAATGGGAGACCTGATGATGTATGAACATGAGATGGACTCCTATAAGGAGGTAAAGTATGCTGAAAGCATGAGCTATTCACGCTTTGCAAAGCCCAAGTCAGTAGGTTTGGCTCGAGTTGTATTTTACAATAAAGAAACTTTACATCACTCCTCTTCCTCCTAGTATGCTGTATAGGCTCCACTGAACATCTGCAGTAACAACAGAATCGAGGGCTGGCAAACACCGCGACTGTACTCTTTCCCTTGTGGGTAGGGTAGTCTTGGCAAAGTCTTAAATAAGCAAAAGTTTTAAAGTTGTTAATTTTTGATAAATTAAACGCTGTTTACTGGGGTGTAACAAGCTCTGCAGAGCCAGTGCTCTTCAGCGCCAGTGCTCTTCAGCAGTATGTCAGGGTTGTATGACAGCATTTTTAAACCCTTCCACCTGTAGTTAATATACGATATGCCCATTGAAAACACCACCTGTATACAAACAGATGTCGCAAAATTCCTCTCGGAGCAGAATATCCACGGTGCACACAAATTAAAGTTTCTGTATACAGTTTTCCCTCTTATGTGGAATCAAAGCACTTTACCATTATTAAGATCAGATCAGAACCTACTTCCGAGAGAGCTGTTTCAACAGTGATATTCAGCACTACTGGCTTTCTAACCATTTGCAGCATGATCGAGTAAAATTGCCATGTTGTGAGCAAATGCACATTCCACCACAGGGATACTATTTAGACAATATAGGCAGATGGGGTTTGGATGTTGAGTGTGTTGTGCTGGTTGTTTTTTTTTTTGGTTGGTTTTTTTGTTTGTTTTTTTTTAACCTGACCTATTAAAACTGTTCTATTGCACCTTGCTTTTAAAAATCTTTTTGTTACAAAGTACTACAAATAACGCTTTCAGAAAGATAAAGAAGGAAAGGTAGTTTATATGTGTAGCAGGGTGAAATCTGAATTCTCCTCCTAGGTCTGCTTTCTGTTTCTTGTGTAATTCATTTAATCTGCTTAAGCATCATTTTCCCACTGTCTTTAAAGTGGACATGCTACCTAGTCACGCTTACCTTCAAAATCATCCAGGTATCCAGAAGCAAGTTACTGTTGCACAGCGCAAGCACATTTTAATCACTGTTTCAGGACTATTTTCAAAAAAACCCCACACTTTAGCAAAGTAGCCTACTGAAATTTAGCAAAGTAGTCTATTGAAATTTCAACAGTGATTTTTCAAATCACCGCTTGTATGGAGTGGGTTGGATATCACAATGAAATCTGTCTTTTTTATGTGCAGATTTCAACAGCGTGCTATTTTTTTAGTGTTCAGGCAAATGGCTGATGCATTGCTCAGGAGGCACTGCTCTGGCATGTGGTTTGGAGCACAGGCTCTGGAGAGATAGTTTACAAATTTTAGAAAGGACTTATTTCTTTCCCCTGACTTTCCTGTTTAAATTTCACTGCCTGAGGAAGTGCTGAGTTTGCCGAGTGCAATCGTATGTGTACTGGATTACTTACCCGATTTATATCTATGTTACAGACAATACTGGCATGTGGCTTCACTGGGCAACCAAAACTCTTGAGACAGCGTAAGGAAGGAATTGTTACGCCAACTGAGTTTGCTGTTCACCTGAAGGAGATGCAGCCTGGTTTACTGGTGGCTGCCACTGTGGCTTTACATGAGAACAGTAAAATTGACCTGGAAGAAGCAAATACCTTTTTCAAGGTTGGCACATGATCATTTTTTGCTTCTGTTTTTCTCATAGTGATGTTGTTATGGGCAAAGCAGCCTCAGTTGCTTCTTCACTCCTATATTTCAGCATTTCTTTGTAAAGAAGGAGACGATTCCAATCATGATGGGTGACTACAGAATGAGAAACTGGACCTTCTAGAAGGAAATAGTGGTTAAATCAAGCAAATACAAAAAAAAAAAAAAAAGAAAGAAAAGAAAAAAGATGAAAAAAAATCCATTAAGTCCTTGTTTTGACCCTGTCATTTGAATGGAGAATACCCTGATCTCAGAGATCTTTCAATGGCTTCCTAGTAATTGGGTTTGCTAAGGCTACTGAAATTTAACAGAATTTAGATAAATCACTTTAATCACTTTTAAACTCCTTTTGAGGAAGTCATTAAGATTGAAGCATATTCCTAAATAATCAGACATAAATATGAAGGTTCTGTGTAAATTTCTGAAAGAAGAGTAGGTCTCAGCAGTTTATAAGAAGAAAGATAAATATCTTTTTCTGGTATCACTTGTTTTTTTTATTTAGATTTCGGGGGGAGGGGGCTTTTTATTTTTTATTTTTTCCCTACAATTAATAACGTTTAGATTAAAACCATGTATTTTTCAATGTAGTTATACTGCAGCATTATATCTGTGACTGTGAAAGACCGGTATCAGAAGTACTAAACTGTGAAACTCAAATTAGAGGAAGTGTTGTTTAAAGCCAGATGGAAACCAAGGAAAAGTTCTTTTTGCCGACACACTAGACCTTAAAGCACCTCCCCTGTGGGTCCTACTATTATACCCAACTGAGCTGCATAGCATCTCTTATCACAACCTTTACATTCCTCTTTTGAAGGCACCTGCTTGGCTACTGACATATAGAAAATCCTCCAAATGAGCAGTGTTTAAATACTTAGTGAGAGCATGCTCGTGTTTCTGGCAGCAGTGTAAATCTCAAAGAAGAAATCAAATCTATTGTTTAGAATTATTACCTTAAAAACATTCTGTGAACTTTTTACTTTGCCCAGCACTGTATTATGTAGAATCACATGTATTAGAAATACATTAAGACAAAAAAAGGAACCAAAATTGTGCTTCTAGTAAAGGTGAAAAACTGTTCCTCCTGTCTCTCCTAACTTCTGATAACCAAAAATTACCACAGTCTGTGCTAACTCGCTGTCTTCTAACATTTCTGTTCTTAGATGTTGTGTAGTAACAGTGAAAACACCATTCCTCAGCTCTTGGTGGATTTCTGGGAAGCTCTTCTTGTAGTGTGCTCTCAGGAAGAAATACTTCAGGAGCTTTTATTGAGGGTTACTTCTCAGTATGTTTGGAGAATATCAAAGCAGCAACTTCCTGAGACTAAGCCGTTGAAAACAACAGAGGATCTGGTAAGTATAGCACTCAGGGTATGTTTTATGACTCCACTGTCCCTCCCAAATCAATCCAAATGCTATCCTTAGTATTTTAATTCTGGACAGTTTTATCTTTTAAAAGCAGCAAGACTGAAATCAAATCAGGTAATGAGCAGTTACCAGATAGGTATTGCTGGCTCTGAGGAGTCCTGCTCTTTGGGGACATTTGCAAATACACTTCCAACAGGAACGTCAGCTCTGGATAGAAATAAGGGCTAAAATGAAACAATGAGTTTGTCAGGTGGAGCGTTTGCAATTACACAAAGCTGGCTAAATGCGCAAATGACAAATTTTAAAGTATTCTGAAAGGGATATCTGAATGCAGAATTTCCAGTTTATTTGTTACTAAATTGTATGAACCAGAGGAAAGAGTAGCTGCTATTCTAAATTATGCTGAGAGTAATATTTTCTTGGCTTCTGGTGCATTCCACATGGAATGTATCACTAACAGAAGCATTTCTTTTATTGCAACTCGATTCTTTCTTGTGTAGATAAACTCCTGTAATCATTTTGGATTGATCTTTCCATGGGTAACTTCCATAATGTCAATGGGATCTCCATCTGATAAAGATTACTATGAAGATATCTCAAAACTACAGGTATGAAACTTTAAATCTTGCTGTTTACATCTTACATCCATTCTGCAAATGTTCACGTGTGTATGGACAGCTTCATCTAGCAGACCCCCTTCCTCCTTCCACCCCAGGTTATTCAAGTTGAACTAAAAGGCCCATTGAAATGATGGAAATAAAAAGCAAAACTGAAGAGATATGTCGATAATAATATTTACATTTTCAGTCAACTTTAAACTCGCTTTCTTAGTTTTCAGTAATGTTTATTAAAGGAAGTATTATTTCAAAATTATTACGATAAGCAAGAGCTTCTCTTCTAAGGTTACGGTTACCTTTTTTTTTTGCCAAGTTTGTCTTAAATACAGACAATATTTTTTCTTCTTGTCTTCAGTCTCTTTTATGTAGTCAGTCAATCAATATAGCTTCAGCTCTGCCTGTCTTGGAGCCCCTGACAGAGGTTGGTAACACTGGCCTCACCATCCATGTTCTCTGCAATACCCGTCTGGGCAAGTATGAGGAAGCCATTGACCAGCTTCTCCAAAGGTGTCCTGCTGCAGCTGTATTATATGCTCAGCATGAGCTGAATGATGACAATCGGGTGAGCTACTTCAATGCAAGTTTTTCAGTAGTTTTTTGTGTTTCCACCCCCATCACACGCCCCACCCGCAACACCCGACACCCCCAACGCCACCGTCCCCGCAAGTTGCGAAACATGGCAGCCC
>JANHGN010003360.1:2171-13912 GCA_024605025.1 Megaceryle maxima
TTAATGCTTTCAAAAAAAAAAAAAAAAAAAAAAGGAGGGAGAGAAAAAGAAAGGAATGCACATCTGGGCTAAATATTTGTTAGAAAGTATTCCCAGGATAGTGGGAGTTCTGGTGCCAGAGAGGAATTCCTGCGGGTTTGATCCATTGCATTATGTACTTGTTCCAAAAGCTGTTTTCAGTAAAATAGATGAGTAAGAAGTCTTAGCCAAGAACAGAATGTCTTTTTTGGCAACTAAAAGGAAGATAGGATTATTTTATTTCAGGTTATGTAAAAAAAAAAAAAAAAAAAAGAGGGAGAGAAAGAGAAGGTGGTAAAATCTTGCACTCGGTGGTGCCTGCAGAGATTTGCAATGGCAAGCGCAGAGATCTATATATATTTAAGCTGCTGTGCACATCTTTGTGACTTCTTTGTAAGACATCAATGTGGATTTCAGATTACATGTAGAATTACTGCAGTTAAAATCTCCTTGCTCTGTCTGAATTGGCCCCTGCTTTTGGGGTTTTTTTGGCTGAGCGGTCAGCAGTTCCAGTGACATGGCTTTCAAGGCAGTGTCCAAACTGATGGTGTGAATTCTGCTTCCAAGTGGTGGGTCAAGGAGGGAAGGGTTGTCTTTTGCCTTGATGGCATAACCTCTGTCTGGAAGATTATGGAGTTTTTTTTTGATGGTGGATACAAGTCGACACTGATGGGTGCAGCCCCACTACATCACATCTAGATCCCGAGAAGGATTTGAAAACTTCACCTGAAAAATGTTGCAGACGTAAATCGGTGAAGAAGGGGAAGGTGTTACAGGGTGAGGGGAAATTAATGTGTTTTGGCTGGTGGACAACAGGTTCACCAGCTTTTTCCCATTAATTGAGAAACATGTTTGCACGACATCTACTTTGCATTAACAAAACAATAGGTGTTTTCAGTAAGACAAGGTCAAAGGTGAGGTTTGTTTTTTTTTTTTTTCCTTTGTATTTGGCTTATTCTTACAGATGGGAGATGCACACACCTCCCTTCATCCTTCTGCCAGACGTGGCTAATCAGCAATGATAGCATTTTTATAAAATAAATAAATAAAATGGCACCATCTTACACCCAACTTGCCTTGGCTCTGGCTTGGTGGTTGTGTTAATTCTGTTGGCTCACTTGAGGAAAACTCTTTGGTTTTTATCTCGCTATGTAGGTTGGGGGAAGGTGACGGGGCTCATAGTGGGTGCTGTTGAGTTTGTTTGTAGGTGACCTTAGCATCAGGGCTGCTTAGCTCTGCAGCATTGCCATGTCCAACTTCTCCCTTTGTTAGGAGTCCTGCAGACCAGGTGCATCCCAACAGAAATGGATGCTGTGTGGGGTTGGGTTTTTGCTTTTTGTCTAGACCTGGGAATTCTCCCTGTTTCAGGAGTGTGATCTTGGTTGCTCCACCACACTCTGGCGTCTCCCGCCAGACTTGGATGTGGTCAGCGTTGCACCTCTAAGGGTTATTGCTATTGGACATGTGTCCTACAGGCTTTTTGGGGAGCTGGTTTCTTTGTCCCTTGGCTAGACAGTGGCAACCTTCACCAGCAACATCGAAGGTGTCCTTTGGAGCAGCAATTACTCTGCTGCATGAACTGATGTTCTTTCACGCCACGTGTGGGATTTCTTTGCAAAGTTTTTAGTCGCTCTGGGTGGAGGATGGGATCAGGTGGGATGAGCAAACTTCTGGCTGCAGCCCAGGCTTTGATTTGGACCCCTGCCATTGATTTGGAGGGTTTTTTTTCCTCCTCATTGTTTCTTAAAGCAAATGTGAGACAGAGCAGAAGGCAGAAAAATAAATAATAAAAAGAATAGGTTTTAAAATACAGCCAGGTAGCTGGTTTGGGTGTCGTGGCTGCCTGCGAGCTCTGCTCTGCTGGGGTGTGGGCAGGAAAGGGGTTAATCCAGGTGTCAGGTAGGACATGTGCTGCTGAGGCTGGAGGGTGGCCAAATCCACCTTCTCCCCATCTGTTTTGGATTAAGGCCAAAAAAACAATAACCCCTCCGTGGCAAAACCACCTGCAGCTCTGGGGCTGCCGGAGGAGGAGGAGGGATGGAGGGAACACCTCTCCCCAGCCCCCATAGGTGCGCGTTGCAGTGAATGATTAACTTCAGGCTGAGGAACTGCTTCATCCAGGGATTTTTCTGACCTTTCAGGGGACTATTGTCTCCTGGGAAGCTGTTAGTAAACATAATTAATGAGGGCTGGTGAAGGGCTTTGAAGGCACCGGGTATGCTCCCGTCCTGCTACATGTTCCTGCGTGGCACCTTTGAGATATTGAAAAATCCCATCATTAGGAGGTTTTGAAGCTGGTGTGGTTTCTGTGCCATCTGCTCGGGGCTGTCAGGAGGGTGGGTTGAGTGTTTGGGTTGGTTTGTTGTGTTTGGTTTGGTTGTTTTTTGTTTGTTTTTTTTTTGTTGTTGTTTTTTGGGGTTTTGGGGTTTTTTTTCTTTTTCAGAGACTTAAATTAACTTCAGACATGCAAAAGAGGGTGAGAAAGTGCTACAGTTACAAAGAACAAATTTGGCTGGTGTAGGAGTTTCAGCTGGTGGGTCCCCATCCCTGGTGTCTGGCATGCCTGTAGCTGCACTCTCACCATCCTGTATATGTCTCTTCCAGTGTTATCCAAATTTTAGGGATGCTTTAGTTTTTTGTGTATTCCCTCTGGTTTTATTGAAGCTTATGATGCTGGGGCTCCCCCTTCCTTGCTGAAGGGAAGTTCTGGGCTGGGGCTTCATCTCTCCCACTGTGGTTTTGCTTTACAGTCCAGTGGGATGGGGTCAAAGCAATTCACTTGTCTGGTAACAGCCTGGTTCTTAGCGTTGGGTATGGCTCTGATTTCAAAATAAGGTAGCAGGGGCATCTGGTGCAGTGTTGCAAGTGTCTAGAAGGAGAAACAGTCCATTGTCCACGCAAGAGCATCCCAGGTTAGGTGAACTCTGATATCCATTAGCTTGTTGAAGGCAAATTTTGTAGCTTTTGTGCAATTTCAGGAGACCCACAAACTTTCTGAAAGCAAAGGTTGTAAGATGGAACAAAGTTTGGGGGTTTGTTTGGGTGTTTGGTTTTTTTTTTTGGTTGGGTTTTGTTTGTTTGTTTGTTTTTTTCCCTTTAAGATGAGCAGGGGGAAAGCATGCAGGAAATTTAGGAATCTAGGCAAGTACAGAGCTCCTTTGTTTTTAATTAGCTGCGTTGTTTTTAATTGCTACTATGCTTGATACATAACCCGGCCTAAACAAGAATAGCTTATTGAATGGGGGACTGACTATGAAAGGCACCGTGAGGAGAAGGGCTGTTCTTCACAGTTGATATATTTGTATTTCAGTGCTTCATTTAATAAGTCTGTTTCCCCAGGGGGCTGTAGCAAGTAAATCATGCCAACAGATTGTTCTCTGCAAAACTGGCTTATTTGTGTAATTAGCAAGACGTTAAAGCTGTAACTGCATAGAAAGAGATTTGGGTAAGGAGTTAAGGAATTAGTAAGCAAAATGTAATAGTTATTGTTTGATAACATTTGTGTTGATTGAATTGGTTTCTGGACAGTTTATCTACAATTAGTTCTGCAGCATTGTAAAAGGGGAGAGGGATTCAGCAGGTGTGCACAGCGAGGGTAGTAAGGTGCAGGGGGGGGTATTTTTTTTGAAGGGAATACTTTTTGGGAATCACACCCACGTGGCCAGCTGGACCTGGTGGAGAAGCCTTGCTGGGGGGTTAAAATCATCCTGCTCATCACCAGAAACTGCCAGTATTTCCCTTGCTTTAATTTGCTTTTCTCCTTTGTTTTCCAGTTATATGAAAAACACGGTGTCACCATGAGCAGTGTATTGAAAAGGAAGTACGAAGAGCTGGGGGATGACAGTACCTACTGCTCCTCCTCCTCCTGCTCCCCCCTCTCCTCAGCGTCCTCAGGCTGGGAGTCAGATGAGGAAAGCTCCTGCGGAGAGCCCAAGCCCAGCTCTGCCTTAACATCCAGCTTCACCCGTGAGTATGGGGCAGCCCCTTTCCCAGGATCAGATGTGCCTCTGCGTGGGTTTTTTGTAGTGTGGTGGTGGGTCATCACCATGCAGAGATGAACACTTTAAAGGTGGAAGTGGCCGTAATGCCAGCTCCCTGCCATTACACCAATTTATCTGGTTTTTATAATGAGCCAGCATTCTCAGCATAGTCTTCCTCAGCCTTCCTTCCAGCATTTTTTGTTCCTTTATAAAGTTTCTCCTGAAGTCCAAATTTCTGGGAATAGAAACCCAAGGAGCTGGGTAGAGTCATGAAGGTGCCTCCAAGCCAGTGCTGTAGGACTATTCCACCCTCCCTCAATCCCCTGTCAAGCTATTCCATAGGCAGAAACTAAACAGACAGCAGAGGCCCCTAATGCTGGTTTTTAAAAATGATTAACCAGTAGTGTAATTACCATTTCAGAACTTGTTTCCTACCTAAGTTGGGTACTTTGCCAAGGAACATGACACATTTGACATTGCCTCCACTGTTAGTACAGATAAATGCTATTTTGTTTTCCCAACGATATCAATTTTGAGAGCTTTTAGGAAAACACACAGAAGGCAAGGTTCTAAAATCCTTTATCTGCCATGTGAAGGGAAAAATAAAAAATACAATAGGGGAACATCTTCACAGAGGAGAAATAATCCAGCCTAGTAAATTATACTGAACACCCACTGTATATAGCAGTTAAGGTCCACTTAGCAGACATACACAAACACGCAGTGGTCTGAAAAGGCTTTAGAAGTCTTGTAATAATAAAGAGTCTCATTCTTGCTTGTCTTCCCAGGTTTTGTGACAAAACAATGAACTTTTTGTATTCTCTGGCTCAATTGGAAAAGGGTCAGGAATGGGAAAACAATTTCAGAGAAGGGGTGCGGGGAGAGAGAAGCAAATGCCAAAGTGCAGCAGCTCAGCCGATAGATGATCGTGGTGGTTAACTTGCCTTTAGATAAAGAGCTAATGTTTTAGAAGATTGAGTCAAGGTTATTATGAAAATGCAACACACAGTGCAAAGATATCATCAAAACGACTGCAGAGCCCAGTGTGAAACCCTCAGCTATTTAGCAGAAGCTGCTGACGCAGCTGGGTGAAGGGTTTTGTTTTTTTTTTTTTTCATATGCAACTGAAGTGCTGTATTTTGGCAAGTGAAACTTGTGAAATGTGGGTGCAGTTAACTGTCCGGTCTTGCACTTTCCCAGCCTTTGGGGACAGTCAAACCAGCTGAGCCCCTCAGGTTTTCAGCAATCCTTTCAGTTGGCTTTCCTCAGCAGAGCTGCCTGGGCTTCTGCCATCCGAAGAGCAGGTCTCAGATCCCAGCTCCACGGGAGTTACTCATCCTTTCTGGGGTTTTTGTGGTTTTTTTTTTTTTGGTTGGTTGGTTTTGTTTGTTTGGGGTTTTTTTCCCATTTTCTGCATGGTTGCAGCCAAGACATCCATGCACCAGCAGAGAACGGGACCAAAAAACCCCACCCCTGATTTTGTATGTAGCTGACTCTCATTCCTGCCCTGCTCATGCAGCAGGAAAAGCAGCTCTGTAACTTGGTGCTGCTGCGTTTCACTTTGCTTTCCATGGCCAGCTACGTTCGTGGAAACTCGCAGAGTTTGTGGAAACTCACTGACTCTGAAACTGCCCCTGGCTAATTAAGCCACCTCCATCTGCTACGTTTTCACGTGCAAATGTGCAGAACTGGGTACCTCTGGAGAGGCTCTGCTTTAAATGATGTTTAGCATGTTTCAGCAGTTTAAGATAAACCAGAGTCATGTATTGCCATGTTTACCCTGGGATCACCTGCATAAAGATTAACATCTTTGCAGCTGCTCTCGAATGAGTCTCTTGAGGATAAACTATAGATTCATAGTTCCTCCCAGTGGATGGTGAAAGGAAGTACCAGAACAACAGCTATTTAGGCTGTGTTCTGCCCTGCCACAGAAGCTGGAGCCACACAGCACTGGAGTGTCAGTGCTCTAGCATCCTGGGAGCAGGCAGTGAGCTCCTGAACGTGGGGCAGGGTGCTTGGCTTTAGAGCAAGACAGGCGTGTAGGATGGTTTGTTGCTTGTTCATTATGCTCTGCTGCACATGAAGAATAAGCAAATCTATGTTTCCTGGAGGAAGTCAAGCGAGAAGAAGCAGCAGCCGTTTCTGAGGGTGAATCTGAGTGGTGACTCCGATGCATTGGGACTTGGCTTAGCTTCCTCTCCATTCTCATCCCACCTTTGAAATGTTAGATCCTAAAATGCCAGAAACCATCAAGGGATTTAGTAACTTTGTCCTATCATGTCCCTGTTGTGACATTAATTGCAAGTCCTGCCTGCTTGTAACACTTACAGTGTTTGCAAGATTTCTATCCTGTCTGCAGGATGTCAGTACTGACTTTGTGCTTTTTTTTTTGCCTTTTTTGTTTGTTTGTTTTTCTTTTCCTCCTTTCCTCATTTGTAGCCACATCTATCCTGAAGAAATCCAAGCGACTAAAGAAGAACAATGTGGAGTTTGACCGGGTCACTGTGTTTTACTTCCCACGCTGCCAGGGGTTCACGAGCGTGCCTAGTCGCGGGGGCTGTACCCTGGGGATGGTGAGCAAACACAGCTCCTCCCGGCAGTTCACACTAGCAGAGTTTTCAAAGGAGCAGGAAAATGTTCGTCGGAAGAAGCTCGAAGAGAAATTAAAAGAGGAGAAGTTGGAAGCGTTGAAATGGAAAGTGAGTAGGAGCAAGGGCTGGGTTGTTGAGGAGCTGGTGGGTGTCATTAGTTAATGGCCCATTTTTAGTAGTAGGAGCATCTCTGAGACCTGAGGGCATCAGTCCTTAACCCTGTTTGGGTATCCAAAAAACACAAACTCTGGTGTCGGATTTTCAGCTCAGTTGTCCACCTTTGAAAAGCAGTGGAAAAGACACTGAACTCATGTCAGATGTCTGTCAGGTCTTTGGGAGTCTGACACAGATGTTGGTCCTGGCATTGGCCACCATGAGGGGCAGATCCTTCTTGCTTCTCCTGACCTAGAGGTGCTGATGGCTCTGTCCCTGACTGGTCCCTAAGACTTTGCCTAATTTTTGCCCTTAGCTAACCATGAACGGCACAAAGGAATCTGAGGAGGCCAACCAGCTCACCATCGAAGACATCTCTGATGATGACATCGATGTCAGCAACGTGGACCTGGAGGATGGCTTCTTTCTCCAGCCCTACCCTGCCAAGAAGAGACGTGCGCTGCTGAAAGCCGTGGGGGTGAAGAAGATTGACAAGGAGGAGAAGCGGGAGCTGCACAACATCCGCCTGTCCCGGGAGGACTGTGGCTGTGACTGCCGGGAGGTCTGCGACCCAGAGACCTGCAGCTGCAGCTTGGCAGGCATTAAATGTCAGGTACTGCCCTCGCCTCTGGCTGTGGGGGGAAAAGCTGTGGCTCCAGCTGGTGTGGATGTTAAAGCACTGGGGTCTTGAGTGAGCAGGACAGAGTTAGGGCAGCCTGTAGAATGCATCTGTTCCCATCTGTGCTTGGAGTGAAGCAGGAGAGAAAAGCTCTTGGAGATGCTCCCTGGGCTGTGAGTCAGATGTGGATGCTCAAAAGCATCCACTTCCCAAATCACCCATGCAGCCATCCCCGTGCTGCTGCTGCCACCTGGGGATGTCCCTGAGCTGGCTGTGGGAAGGTGCCCACCCCCTCCATCCCTGCTGCTCGCTGCAGCAGGCGGAGGGAGATAGGCCACCTGGGAATGGCTTGAGAAACAAAAGCTGCTTCTTCCTCGGGAGAAGCTGTGATTTCTCCTCCCTTCCCCCCGCCTTGTTTTATTATATTTTGGTTTTCCCTTTTGTGTGTTACAACTCCCAGCGAGCGCAGGCGAATGTGGGAGTGTCAGCCAAGCGTCAGCCCCCAGCTAGTTGTGCAGACCACCTGCAAAGTGCTGTAATCCCTTTAGATTCGATTAGATTTCATTTTTCATTTGATTTTTTTATGGGTGCCTGCCCAGCTGTGTCTGGGGGGCCAAATTCCCTATTCTGGGTGCTGTCCTCTCCCTTGGTGCTGTGGTTGCAGGCTGAGGGTGGGGTGGGGTGGGGTGGGGGGCTGTACACAGGCAGACTGGTGCTCCATGTGCGTGTCACAGCCCCCCTCTAGTGGCCGCTGCTAGCAGGGACATAAGGGTGAAGCAGATTCCTGTTGTACAGTTTCTCCTTGGCTCAGTGCAGGGCAGAAGCTCGTGATACTGATCAGGTATTAGATATCATGATGCAATATATAAAAGCTCACGTTTGCCCCCTTATGTTTCCTTCTGGAGTGTTATATTTTGGGGTTTTTTTCATAGAATTGTTTTTGCTGGAAGAGATCTTTAAGATCAAGTCCAGCTTTTGACCCAGCACTCCCCAGGCCAAGCCAGGATGCTATTTGCCTTCTTGGCCACCTGGGCACACTGCTGGCTTTTGGAACCTTTTAACTTTCATCAGCTGTATCAACATCCAGCTTTTTCATGACAACCCTTCAAAAGAGCAGGGTGGTTTTTATTATTTTATTTTATTTTTTAGTTTGCTTTTAAAGGCTTCAGCTGTTGGTTGGTTTCTCAGGGTGGGTGAGTCACGGGTGGTTTTGTTTTCATGCCTCTGGGTTTGCTCCTAACCCTATACCTCTGTTTCTCCCCATGCCAGATGGATCACACCTCCTTCCCCTGTGGCTGCACCAAGGATGGCTGTGGCAACACTGAGGGGAGGATTGAGTTCAACCAGGCCCGGGTGCAGACCCATTTCATCCACACCATCATGAAGCTGGAGCTGGAGAAGCAGCAGCAGAGCAGCGAGAAGGTGGTGGAGGCTGAGCCCCCTTTCCGGGAGAGGCTGTCGACGTTGGGATGCACAGCAGGGAAGGGTTCCTTGGAGGAGCGTGCGGTGCCGCTGGCACCTGCCTTCCAGTTCAGCCCTGACCTGGAGGCCCTGGGGGAGAACAGCTGCAGCAGTGATATGACAGACTCCTCCATCTCCTCCCACCCTAGTGAGGACCTGGAGGAGCCCTACGAGAGCCTCCCCTCCGACAAATCACAGTCGGACGTGGATGACGACGGCTTGGCACGCATCCTCCACTTCAACGACTCGGATGCTGAGGAAGAGGGTGGTCGTGGCCAGGATGACCTGAGCTGCTTCCACCCTGCCGACTTCTTCATTGAGGACCACAGCAGTGAGGCCAAGCCTGTCCCTGGCCACTCGTCCCACCTCTCAGAGTGCCTGGATGAGAATGCCAATCAGGACAGCGGGGGTTTGCTGGAGGATGCTGCCCACGCGCGGTGTGATGGGCTCTCCTGCTGCGCCTCATCCCCAGTTGAGCCCTGCTCCAAGAGCTACGCCGACCTCAGCCTTTCTTCTGACTCCTTGGATTTCTTCCAGTCCTTCTCAGACTATAATTTGGGACCCCTTTACAACTCCTTAAAGGAGTATGAGAACCTTGATAACTTCTCAGCATTACAGTTTCAGTTGCCTAATTTCCCTGGCTTCCCACAAGCCGGAGATCAGGGCTCCTGTTTCTTGGAGTCCCTCATAGGTTTGTCTGAATCTGTCCCTGAAACCCCAGCCCCTTTCACAGACAATCAACTTTTGGAGGATGCCATCAAATCATCGCTGATGGAGACAGTGAAAGTGTGAAACCCCCGTGTGGCTCAGGTGGCAGGGACTGGTGCCGAAAGGAAAATGGAAGAACAGTTGGAACGGGCAAACTTTCACTGAAAGGATGATGGGCTACTCAAAGATAAGGAGGAAAAAAAACCCAACAACAACAAAAAAAAGACTTTCTAAGCAAACAAACTATTTTTGGTCTTTCTAGAACTTGGACATTTTGACATACTGCAGCTACAATCAGTTCTCTTGCTGTTTGTGCAAAAATTTCTAAACTTTCATGGTTGGGTGGGGTGGGGAGGGAGGGAAAAAAGACTTTCACGTTATGAATTTCCTTGTGTTTTGTATAAAAAGACATGTTGAGAAATACTCCGTGCTAACTTTGCCAGTCGTACACACAGCCCCTTCTAGAAACGTTTCAGTGTTGCAGGAACTTTTTAAGATGACTTTTTGAAGCTCTATTTATTGTGATAATTCGTGGTTTGCGTAAGAGTTCGCCCAGCACCCTCTTACGTTTAAATCGGACAAGGTTTACAGAAGAGATCCATACACTATATCCATAATCATTCTTCATCTATTTATTGCAAGTTCCAGAATTAACTAGCCACCTAAGCTTGAACTAGCATGAAACCTTATTTAAATTGGTGATACCTCAGATGTATTATGTGTACAATCATTTGTTATTATTTTTTTGCATAATATATCTGTATTTATTTATTTTCTACCTGTAGAATACATGAATAGCACTGTGGTTTATCAGTCACCTGGAAGGGCAATAAGGACTTGAGCAGCCAACCCTGTTTTTTCTGAGTCTGAAATATGTTGGCTGTTTACTCATCACTTTATATTTCTAAAAGAAGGGGGTGGGAGGGATGAGAGAAATGTTCATGCAATGTCCTTTGGTTTCTATCAGCCCTTGAGTAGACATGGTGATGGTGTCTGATCTCTGTAATATCACTATGGAGAGCAAAACAAACAAAACTTCTTCAACTATTCAAGAAATAACATGAACTAGCTCTATTTAAATGAAAATACCCCAACCCCTTTTCATAAATTATTTTATAATTTATTTAACTTCCTAAGGATTTGGTCATGAGATCTTTCCTGATCAATTATGGTGCCTGAATATGCAGAGGAACCATTAGCAGTGGTGGCGGGGTGGTGACAAGAAGAACCTTTGCAGCCCTGGAGGGGCTTTGGGAGAGCAAAGCCAACAAGAGCAATGCTGTGCTCATGCTCCTCAGCAAGTGCTCCTTAGGACTCCCCAATGTCAAGGGTAGAGCAGCTCCAAAAATCTAGTGATCCTGGGGTTTTTTTAAATATAGGTAAATAAGTAAAATAGATGGACGTGGAGGTTGTCAAGTTATTTATTCTCTGAGAATGGTTTTAGAGGGGAGAAAAATCAACACCTAAAAAACAAAGCTGAAAAACTTGAAGGGTTTTGGGTGTTAACATTAGAGAAATTGCATTTCAGAAGGATATTGGAGGCCCTCTCAGCCTTCTGCTATTTAAATCAGTCTGAGAACAGGACACTGTTTGGCCATGAGATGTAACTGGACATAAAATCTGTACGTCAGTGATACACTAAGTGCCTACACCAGCAGTATGAAAAAAAAAAAAAAAAAAGCAAACACAAAAATGACTTTAAAACCTACTGGCTTTAAATCCTCTCTTGGAAAAGGTGAGATTTGGTGATGGGATTACCAAATTACTGGCACTGGGGGGTCTGGCAGCAGCTTTGATGTCCTAGCTTTGCTGCCCTGTGACAGCAGGGTGCTGGTGGAAGCTCCTGGCAATGCAAAGATACCCAGACTGGGGGGGTGTGGAAATACCCCAAAATACAGATTTGAGCATTTTTCCATTGGCTGAACCATTTATATCTCCAAGGACAGGGATGATGCTCTTGGATACCTGCTTTTTGTCAGGTGCCTCGTGCAAACCTGCTGGCAATTTAGGAAATTTCTGGCGTACAAATATGGCAAAGGCTGTGTTGCTTGGTTTTTATTTTTAATCATCATTATTATTACTATTTAACTGTACATCTTCTCTGGTATTGAGCCAGTCAACTTAGAAGTGGAGCTGACCCGTGATGCTTCTTTTCATTCAGTTCTGACCTCCATTTGTCCTCCCGAGATTTCAAATCCGAGATAGGCTACC
>JANHGN010003361.1:5922-29423 GCA_024605025.1 Megaceryle maxima
TTGATTTTTAATATATTTTATTACTAATTTAATACAATTTTCACCATAATTAGTATGGTTATTATTTCTAAGATATAACAATTAAAATATATTTAAAAATATATAGTATAGGACCAACGAAATACAATGGGTTTTCTAAATCCGATTAGTGATTAATGTTCTCCCCTCCATGATATACCAACTCACACATTAAAGTTGGGACACAGCACCTATGTCTGGAAAATACTTTCTTCTTATAGTGTCTTATTTCACTACATGAATTACAAAGCAAGCTTATGTGACTAGTAAAGGTTTTGTCAATTTTAAATACCTAGTTTAGACAAAGTGATTCCTATCTGCCATGTTTACCAGCCTTCTTTTTTCATTTGTATCTCTATCCTATGGAATCTGCAATTTCAGAAGCCTCATGCTATAAGATCCATGTCAAGAAAAATAAAAGCAGCAATATTATGCCTGAAATCTGAATAACACCTTTTCTTGGAGGATTGTTATATTTTTTTTTTCTTATCTGATTAGTAGTTTGAAAAATCTTACCAAATGTTTTTCAATTTAAAAACTGTCCCCAGCAAGAGTGCTTTTGTTCCTTTTTTTTTTGCTGTGAGAACTCAGTTTATCATAAACCAAAACACTTGGTAGGTTAAATAATTTAAAGGTTTACTACATAGGCAACTAGTGAGCTTATCAAAAACATTTAATGAAGCATTTGAGTATCTGAAATGGCACTGAGTGGGAATCTTATCATCTACAGTTGAGGGTAGCAAATTAGGAAGAGTCTGCTTGGAAGTTGAATTTTTGCTTAAGGCTTCAGGCAGAATGTTCCCAAGGCATTTACACTTGTCCCACTAGATACCTTATTTTTGGTTTAGAATAGATGGCTTCCAAGTCTCTATGTCCAGATGAAGACTTTTAGGATATTGAGACAGCAGGCATTTTGTAGATAAGTCCTCTAACAAATCCGATATTCAAAGAATGTGGGAACCTAATCAATTTGCATAACACTGCATCCTACTAAATCAGTTTCAAAGCAGTGACTACTTTTAGCTTTAAAAGACTGGTACTGTCAACTGATAACAGCTGATGAGAAAATAAATATTTAGATTTCACCAAACCCTTCGGCTTGAACTCCCTGCACTTCAGAAGGATGCCCTACCCAGCAAACTATGTATTATTATGAGGAATAATTGGTAGGACTCTTGTTGAAGCTGGACCTTTGAACTGGTAGGAATGAAATCATAATAAATTCTAAAAATGTGATTGACTCCAGTCTAGTGATTTGCCTACTCAATTGTAAGAATAAATTCCTTCAGCTGAGGATGATTTTCCATTCATATTTAAATGTCTGCTTAAACTATGCTGAATTACTGCAGGAATGAGCAGCGAACCCATTGGACAGTGATAACTGGTGGTAGAAGCAGTAGAGTTGAACTTTTTGTGGGAAATTATCTTTGCTCTCTAAGCCACACTAGACAGGAATTTTTTTCTACTCCTTGCAACTGAACCAGAACCATTGAACAGAACCATTTTTACTTCATTCATTTGAACTGAATAGAAGTCTGTTGACTTTTCAGATTAGGTATATATACAGTAGTATTGCAGTTAAGTGAAAACTATTAATTTACCTGACCAGGTGCAAACTTGACTGATAGGAATGAATTAAATGCAGAGCATTCTATCCTTTTTGTCCTTCTGGACTTTCAAATATTTGTGTACTGCATTACAGAATAGTAAGAAAAACTACAGAACTGCCCAGAAGAATGCTGGATGGTTTTAAAACACATGAATAGCCACAAACATACCACAGATATACTTGTGTGTAGCATTATTTAACTAAATAAGCCCTAAAGAATAATAAAATCACAGAATGGTAGTTGTTGGAAGGGACCTCTAGAGATCATCTTGTCCAACATCCCTGCTAAAGCAGGTTCACCTGGAGCAGGTTGCACAGGATTGCATCCAGGAGGGTTTTGAAAGTCTCTAGAGAAGGAGACTCAGCAACCTCTCTGAGCAGCCTGTCCAGTGCTCCATCACCCTCACAGGAAAAAAGCTCTTCCTTTTGTTTAGGTAGAATTTCCTGTGTTTCAGTTTGTGCCCATTGCCCCTTGTCCTATCACTTGGCACCACTGAAACGAGTCTGGCCCGATCCTATTGACACCTGCCCTTTAGATATTTATAAGATAAGATCCCCTCTCAGTCTTCTCCATGCTAAACAGACTGAGGTCTCAGCCTTTCTTCATAAGAGAAGTGCTCCAGTCTCCTCAGCATCTTTCTAGTCCTCTATTGGACTCTTTCCAGTAGTTCTCTGTCTGTCTTGAACTAGGGAGCCCAGAACTGGACACAATACTCCAGATGTGGCCTCACTAGGGCAGAGTAGAGGGGGAATAGAATCTCCCCAGACCTGCTGGGCACACTCTTCTTAAAGCATCACAGGATACCATTGGCCTTCTTAGCTATAAAAACACACTGCTGGCTCATGTTTAACTTGTTCACCAGGACTTCCAGGTCCTTCTTTGTGGAGCTGCTTTCCAGCAGATTAACCCCTGACCTGTACTGGTGCATGGGGACCAGGACCCTACACTTTGTCTTGTTGATGTTCATAAGGTTGACATGCCCAGGTCTCCATCCTGTCCAGGTCTCACTGAATGGCAGCACTCCCTTCTGGTGTGTCAGCCACAACTCCAGTTTTGTATCATCAGCAAACTTGATGAGTGTACACTTTGTATTTTCATCCAGGTCACTGATGAAAATGTTGACCAAAATCTAGTACTGACCCCTAGGGAACTCCACTAGACAGAAACCTCCAAATATAGTCTGCAAAAAAGTTAGTTTCTTTAAAGAACAGCATTGCAAAAATGAGTTAGGAGTAACAAATGACATGAGAATAGAATGATGTGCTGGAACTAAATAATGGAGCTCAAAATTTAAGGTGATTTTGTTTTAGAAATTCAAATATCAAAATATGCATTTTTAATCAAAATATAGTAGATTAGCTTTGATGTAATCAATACAGTCACAGTAACTTAAGTCAAAGTGCGTATCTTTTAATTAATTGGCTCCTATACATCTCCAATGTGAAACACCTCTTCACCCTGATTCACTGAGACTCCAAACTGGTGTAATTGAACCCTGAGATAAACAGTAGCAAACTTACTGGCTAATCTAGCCTCTGGATGGTGAGATCATTTCGTTCATTACCAAAGTTTCTGCTCTCGGGACATGACAGCTGAAAGAAAACTTTCAGTTTTGCAGTAGTTAACCCATTTAAACAATGTTTATTTAATTGGTTAAATCCAATAGCTATTCAGTGAATTAAAATGAGGCACAGTAATGTATTTCTAGGTGCTGTACAAATACAGAGGAAAAACCTCAGCCCTGGAGAGCTCATTTTAAGCAAGATGTTAAAAAAAAAAAAAAAAAAAAAGTAACAAATCATGAGACTAAAAACTTATGTGGCAGCATGGGTTAAGTGAAGTACATGCCCTGCAGTTGTAGATTATTCAAAACTATTTATATAAATAAATCAATATAATATTTGATTGCCCCATGACTTATGATATCACAGATGGGGTTCATCTCTCACCTACCCCTAGGCTTCTAAAATCTAAGTCTATCCTTGTCATGTTAAGCTTCCCTCATAAGTTAATGTAAAGAAACTGGAACCTTCTGGGAGGCAATTCATCTCACCTTTCTTAGGCACTTCCCCTATCTCTCCACTAACAATGAAGGGAGTTCTACCACCTAGGAATCTGATAAAAATTGAGAGAAGTCCAATTCTTTTTATCTCTTTCCTTTTTACTTTTTTTTTTTTAATATTGTATGTCTATCCTCAACAAAGAGAGTACCTAGCAAATTTTAAAACCACACACCACAATACTTTCATAAAGCAAAACTGAAATCTCTGCTTCTTTCCTTTCCACAACTGGTGTACCACTTAACATGAAAAATTCTCCTCTCCATAGCTTAGTTATCTTTTCAAGAGTACCTGTACGATCCAACATCAGACAAATGCTGTAGTCACACTCTAATGTTAGGATGGCAAATACCCAACTTAACTGTGCGTTCAAGAGCCGGAAGCCACAATTGATTATGTTTTGTTGGCAGACCCTTGAATACAGGGACTGATCAAAGAAACTAGGATAGTGCAAAGAGCACAGGTTTAATGACTCATATTGATTCATTAGATGAAATGCATATAATCAAGTTTTGCTAAGTGGCTATTGATTCTGCACACTTTGATGTTGATTTAGATGTAACCCAGACACATAAAAATGGGAACATGCAGAACCAGTGACCACTTCTGCAATAACTCAAAGAACACTGACTTCTGCACTAACTCAAAATCCTAAAGTCCACATTTATTTCTATAATTTTATATATAAAGATCTAAACTGGAAGAAAAACATTGAGAAAGAAAACCCTGATTTTTTTTTACATACAGACAAAAATGAATTTGGCTACAGTGAGATAAATCAAAGCAGTATCTAGAGCTGCCAAGATGTCCAGATTTGTGTGTATCCCATGTTTTCAGACTCAGCAGTAATGCCCACTCTGTTTACAGGTAGAGGGCAGGGCAGGTTCAAATTTTTCAAGATCAGATGATATCATAAAATGGGAAAAGTCCATAATCAATTGTTCACCAGTTTGAGAGTCAGAACATGCTACAAGAGCACATCTGTCAGTTACAAAACGTCTTTGTATAGTCACAATGTTTGAACCTTGGACATGATCTATCTTTCTATTCCAACATTTTAAATGTAATTGCTCTTAAGCAATTCAACATGCTAAGTTCAAGATTCAAAAACCAAGAGAAATATACTGCTGGAAATCAAAGGTGATTCATGTAGTTATACTGTCAATCATTTAACAACATGGCTAGATACCTATTAGAATAAACACCATTAGACACAGATTCAATAGATCATATTTTGCAACAACAAAGCAGGTCAAATTATCATTCTAGCATGTACTTAAGTATTGAGTAATAGACTATGCTGTCATTTTATCACATCTTTAATGTAGCGCTACCATAATGAGTCTTTCAGCTACTGATTCCTATCATGAATACTCTTCTCCTCATCTCTACACAGATACACAATAGCACTGGTTCCCAAATTTAACTAAGAAAGATATATGGCACAGAATTAAGAAATACAACACACTAATTTTCCTGTAACTATAGTAACAAGTACCTTACTTGGTTCAAAAAGCTAATGGCTACAGAATATAACCAATGAAAAGGAATAATACTGTGGAGCAGCTTCTAACACAAGACTGTCATCAGTAAACATCTGAAATTACAGAAAAAAAAAAAAAAAAGACTAAAACAAAGTGATACAAGCTGCAACCACTTCAGTGCTTATATACTGGATTCTCACCTCCAGCATAAGCTACAGAATACTGTTCTTTGTAATGCATTGTTGGCTAGGAGTCATTCAAGTGCAAAATATTCTAAATTCTGGTTGTTAAAGGACTGAGATGTTTAAATCTTCCAAACTGGGGGGGGGCGGAGGGGGGTATGGGGGGTGTGTGTGTGTGGTGTGAGATTGTGCCTTTCCATAACACAAAGGAAAAATAATTATGCTAAAACAGAACAGAAATGACAGCATTCTCTCTACTGCATTATGGAGCTGCAGCTAGAATTGGTCTCTTGGTAAAAATGTTAACCATTATTAAGATGCATTTAGCAAACTTTATTATGAAGGAACTGAAAGTTTATCCCCCCTATTAATTTTTAAGGATGCTTGCTTTCTGAGTGGGCTCTGCACCAAAAAGTTTACCAGAAAAATCTGTTTAACATAAAGAGGATTTCTAAAATACCTTTATTATTATACTTCCTTGAGCCTAATATCTAGAACAGTATTTTGCTACTAGCTGTTGTGCCTGCCAGTTTACTACCATATACAAAATTATAAGCACAAACTTATAATCAAGACTTTTATGTTCTTTGCTCTAGATGGACACAGTTACTTCAGTATTATGGAATTTTCAAGCATCATTAGAGTCCTTATTGGCATTTCTTATCAGAGATGCATTAGAGCAATCTGGTGTTCTAGACCCACACAATTCTCATGCCCTAACTTTTGCTCAGTGTGGCAATAATGGGGCACATTCTTCAAGAGATACCAGTATAGTGTCATATGTTTTTCCAAGCCCATGCAGGTATAAGGCAGGTGTTGTGGATCATTAGTATCCCCTCTTGAGAAAATGCTGCTACACAACCCCTGCCCCCTGCCATGACTTGCGCCCTGAAAGGCATATATTTGCTTGTATTAATAATCTACTGAAGTGGTCTCCTCCTGCAGCACATAGAAGTTGCTGTATTGTAATATTAGGGAGTCTTGCAGGTAGTATTTCCACTAAGGTACAACCTCACCTGTCATAAACAAATTGGTTCAATGTGTAGGCAGACTCAGAGGAAAAAATCTATCTCTTATGTTCAGTTCATTTTTTTAACTTTTTTTTTTTGTTAGAAAAATTAGAAGTACTCTGGTCTAAAAATTAAAGTTTATCTAGTAGTTTAATCACATGACTTAAAAAGTCACATGGCTAGATATGGGCCTATATGGCTTTGCCTTTATCTGGCCTTTTTTGTTATACCTGATGAAAAGAAGGAAGTCTGTTCAGGAAAAAAAAAAAAAAATCATCAGACTGAATTCCATCACATTCCCAAATAGTGAGGTTCCAGCTTGACTCATATCACATTAAAAAAAAAAAATTACTATGGCATATAATGTTACTTTTTATAGCTGACTTTGAGTTCCATTAGACTGTAGAACAGTCTCTGAAGGAAAATGAAAATAGCCTCCCAATGGAGTGGAAGCCCTGTACAGCATGATGTAAATGTGGCAGCTGGGTTGTGGGTGGAAATGGCGGTTTCCATTGAAAATCTGCTGCCAATATACCTCCTATGGCTAGATTTCACAGGGAAATGTGGCAGTTATCCCTCTCTGAAGTTCAGCTGCTTAGTTTTAAAGATGTACAGACAGGAAGGGTAGCAAATCACTGACTGAACAGCAAAAGGTCTGGAATGAGGTACTGTCCAAAGACCAAAGAATAAAATTATGAAATGGCTGGAAGTAGAAGTGTGTAACAGGAAGATAACAAGAAGAGGAACAGATTCTTTAGATTTAAAAGATGAAAAGAAACTTTTTATAAAGTATATGCCACTTCAAAGCCTACATTAATTTTTTGAATAGTTTGAGACATTCAATGCTTAACACATGTCTCATTGAAAATCAGTTAGCAATGTGTTAGTCACTTTTAAAAATGGTCCCTATATATTTGGGGCACAGTTCTATAATGGGAATAGTTGTGGCAACATTAAATGTCATCACACTTAACTTAAAGTACTTAAGTTTAGATGACTAAGTTCCTTAGTGAATAAATTCCCCAATGGTAATATATAGGTACATAAACCTGGGAGTCACTATAGCAAGCATGTTGACTGTGGTATATCTATGCTAAGAAATATGGAGTACTAAGAAAAGAATGTTTCCAAAATCACTTCTCTCTTTCTTGTTGATGTCTGCATCTACTTGCACCTCTGACTTAGGCATCATCTTGAAAATATGACTCACAGTCCAAAACAACACTTTCCAATATAAGTACAAAAATCATACCTGTAAGTATGAATAGCTATTTTATTACTCTCTGTTTTGATACAGACAGCATGGTACTGTTCTCTGCCTTTTTTATTTAACAACTCAGGTTGAAACAATTCTCAAAAAAAAAAGAAAAGAAAAAAGAAAGAAATTAAGGGTCTTTCTTTCCTTTTTGTGTAGAACCTGATCAACCTGACATGGCTCCAAATTTGGTTCCCCTAGAGGAGTCATTTAATCATCAAACTAACTTTTCCCTCTCTTTCTCTGTTCTCTGTAAAAAAAACTCACACAAGTTTCTGTCTACAGGCCTGGCTTCAACAGCTCATCCTAGCCAGTCTTCACCTGTCATCCTTTTGGTATGGCTCTGGCTTAGGAATTAACATTATGCTTTCATTCACTCAGGCTGATGGAGAAACTGCAGCACTATGTTGCTTCCTAAGGTAGCATTCCCATTGCTGGTCCAGGATGCACCACCACAATGAAATTTTCAGAGAAAGGGGACATGACTGCCATGTTCTTTCTATAGAAAACAGTGTTGTCCCTGCAGTGTGAGCAGAGAATGCCTGCTGTGCCTACTGGATCAGAGGATGCTGATATAAGTGCCTGCAGTCTGCAAAACTCAAACATTCTGGCATGCAGAAAGCACTGAGCAACAGAGCTTAGCTAAGTTGGCAGCACCTCTGGGCATAGGCAAATAGGTTTTCTATTACAAATTTGATCAACTACAGACTGGGGATATTTGTGGAACCTTCTCTTCAATTTCAGTACCCAAGGTATACTTAAATTGTGCTCTAGAAGTTTGTGCTTATATTCTGATTTATCTGTTGAAATACTTCTTATGAAAATCACAAATGTAATATCTACTCTCTAATTAAGAGGTAAATTTCCCAAAATGGAAGGTGGACGAGGTATCAGAAAACATTTTAGTGTCCAAAATACCTAGAAGGTTTTGAAGGTAGGGATGATAAGCTGTATAGATATGATGTCACTTCAAATTATCTGATATCATTCAAATCTATATTGTAATGTAGCCAGTAGGCAAATCTTTCCTGACTTTTCACCAGATGATTCTCAGTTTCCTTATGGATTAAGAAATAGGGAGTTTGGTATCATCTCTATTTTTCAGACTAGCCAATTAGCCAATAAATTTTCATTTTCCTGTGGAGGAGTTCTGTTGTGGTTCTACACAAATCCACTAGACTGTGATTTCTAAATCTGACTGACTGCTATAATTTTCAATGAACAGTCAAAATTATAGTAGATAAAAAGCTACATGTGTTCTCTGTTTTACAGTTTTGGTTAAATGCTGACATTTTAATTGAGTGGTTCCACTTTTAGCCAATGCCATTTTAACCGTTCAGTCCTTCCTCCTACATCTTTTTAATAACATAACTGGAACCAACAAGCTTGACTGCTAAGTTAGATAGGAAGTTAACACAGTAGTCAGAATTTATTTGCATTCTTTCTAAAATCATATTTGTTTTATAACTCTGACTCAGTTTCTGAGTCTGTCTTTCTCTGTGATCTCTTCAGGTCTCATGAGCTAAGCAAATCCAGGCCACGTCAGTTCTGAGTATGTCAGTATTTCCAAGGAACACCTAGGTGCTGCAGAGACACTACTATGACTCAGAAAGTACACTTTCCTTGCCATTAGCACTGAAACAAATTTGCCATTGTGGAAGGGACAGAAGACTGTAAAGCTAGTAATACCTTATGTGACATGGAATTAAAAAGAAGAGCTAAGTGTCTGTGTTAAAATGTTAATTCCAAAGCTCTGCTCATAACAAATTCATGCGATTACATTCTGTCAGAATTATTCCTAAGTTTTCAGACAGGTAAACAAACTTTTATTTTTTTCTTCACTTTCCATCCCAAACTCCTAGGCACTAGAAATTTGTGCTGGTAAAAAAGTTGCTATGACCAGCCTCATGAGTCAATGTGCTACTGTGACTGTATTACAACATCATAAGCAATATGACCTTTGGTGTAATTTGAAAACAAACACTTAACATCACAAAATGCACTGAGGCTACCGTGTTAACATTTGTGAAAAGTTTTAACAGCTGAAAAAGCTTTATGAGCATAAAATACAGTTGTCGTAGTAGTTTGAGTGCAGAGCCACCCATCTAGCTATGAGTCTGCATTTTCTACTTCATCTCACAAAATATAGGATATCCAGAGATTTCTCTGAGAAATAAGTTTCAAAATTAGTTTTTTGTTCAGTAGCTAGCAACACGCAAACATCTTTAAGACTCACGTCAGTGTATATTCAACATATACGTCATGATTTATGACATATCCTCTTGTTCGAGATGACATTCTGCTTGTCCCCTTCTGAAGTTGTATTTATGGTTACTAAGAAACTAACAAATGGTTAATCCTCACTGATTATCCTGGAAGAAACCATACCCAACAAGATCTACATTAAACAGTATATCTGTAATTCTAGCACTTTATTCTTACTGTCCATGCAAATACTCAATGAGAAGAAATTATTTGCTAATCATTGTATAAATGAACTTTTAATATAAGAAGAATGGTCTGAGGTAAAAGGCACTGGAGTAGAATTCAGAGACATGACTCAACTTCTGGCTGTGACGCAAATTTCTTGTGTGGTAGCAGAGAGTCACGAACTGCTAGTTTACTAAGGGAGGGAAAGCATTACAGCTCTCAGTTTCTATGCATAGCTGCACAGTAAAATTCTAACATCCAAGTGAGGTATGTCTACTCCTTTTCTAATACCCAGGGACATGAAGGCACTTCACACATAGCAAAATTTAGACAGTTATCTGGATTTGTATTTTCTGTAGTGGGGGATTTCTGCTCCTGGAATTAATCACCTTAAGCTTTTTTTTTCTTACTGAAACACAGATTAATTTAAGGTTTTTCACGAGGAGATGGTCAGAGGAGGAATCATAATCCCAGCCTTAGCCATTATCTAATCTAGAACATACAGAAATGTGTGAGAAAATTTTGTTTAATATCCTTTTTTTGCCAGAGGTAACCGAAGCTTCATTTTACACTTCTCAGAAGTCTGATTGCTCATGAGGTTTTATAATAATCTGTATTGAGAGGGCACACTTCTCTAATACATCATGCAAAAGAAAACATTTACATGTTCTTTGCTACTGGTGAAGGATTCATTACATTCCTCTAAAACGAGTGTCTGTCTTCTAATATGAAGTGCTATTGCTGGGACTGGAAATGGGGTTCTTGTATCTTGAAGTGACTGATCAAAGTTAAAAAAAACCCAAAAAAGTGCACTTATAAATTACTAAACTGTATCCTTCCCTCTTCCTTTTGGGTAGATTATTGTCCATAAAATACAAACAGATCAAGAAAAGAGAATACAACCATCCTGACATCTTAACTTCTTTATAGTCAATTCAAGTTCACAGAAGATGGGACAAACGTGTCCTAACTCCTGTTGACAAAGAATACAATAGTGGGTGAGTGCTATGTTCATACACATCACAAATTTGAGGGCTTTAAAAACGCTTGTTACACTGAAACAAGCAGATAAGAGATGAGAGATGTACTAATTATGCTATGCACTTAGAATGACATAGGGACCAAGGTGCCCAAATAAATATTTCCAGAACAACAGAAATTTGGACAAGCTTAATGTTGAAAGTACAGCTCAACTTCGGAGTTATATACAAAACAAGGGAAGGATGATGAGTGTCCACTGTTTGCACTGGGTGACTTAAAACAAGTCGAATACCTACCAGGATTTACCTCTAGCCTTTATTCTCAACATCTATTCCTCATCCACAAAGTATAGGCAATATTTTATCCTGGAGAGATTATGAGGGTGAAAAACAATAGAAAGTGCATATTATCAGTGAATTTCTTTCAGGAGTATCAACTGGAGAGAAAACATTCATCCACTACTTGTTCATCCAATTTAGTGGCCTGCTCATTACTTTAAATAAAATACTGATGGCAGAGAAATCTGTCTCAGCCTCAAGGAACTGAACTTTAAAAAGTTTTTTAAAATTACTGGTATTGGCATTTAAAGCAAATCATATCTTGTCCTGTCTCCTTTGGCTTTATAGCATCACAAACTTTATCATAAATCATAGATTTATAGATTAGAACACAGGCCTAACTTCAATCACAGGATATTTTCTCTTAGGCATTATACCCCTTCTCCACTCTTCCATGCACACCTTACAGTGTGGCACTGCTGGTTCTTGTCTAACAACAAAAGGACATTAGGTTCTGCAATCTCTTTTTGTGTAATCAGTAAGCTTCAAGATTTTCTTGGGAAGGTGATTCGGGTGAGTAGCCAGGAAACTAACTTGGTAGGGTCTGCTCATCCGGTTGAAGTTTTGATTGTTTCAGTGTCCTAAGCTGCATAGTGCTGAGGATGTCTTAAGGAGCTTTCTGTCCCCTGGGCATTTGGTTCTATACTGTGGATGCATTTATTTAGATTTATTATTGTCATCAAAGATGGCTCAAGAGCAGCTCTCCTTTCCCTGTCCTGAGCTGACACCACTAGAAGCAGTATTCATATCAACCACTAATAAGAAGTGATGGCTCTGAAAGGGCTGTCTCAACTTATTGAATAACTTCAATATAAGTCTTTAAAGACATACTATAGTGTATCTTTAGGGAAAACAACCACAAAACTACTTTTTTTCCCTCTTTTTTTTCTACAACCTTGTTTTTGTTTTCTCACTTCTTTACTTTTTTTGTGCCTCATTTCTCTCCTATTTCTGCATATATATCTGTGTGGATTTTTCTGCTAGTGTGGTCTGGTGGTTTATTTAGAATGTGCAGAAGGCAGATGGACCTTGATTTCTGGTTCCTGCATATTTGAGTTGGTTTCTTATTTTCTTCATATCCTGTCACTAGCCAAGGCAAAGGGTGCCTAATCCCATAAAATATGAATATTTGAAAGAAAAAATACAACTATAACTTTATTTTTTACTGATATGACTTCCCCTGCATCTTGTTTTGATAATTCTAACAGAGTTCAGATATTTTCACTGAGGCACAGAATTAGGTGCGGGGCAATGCTATTCTCTGATAGCATGGGTGCAACCTATAGATAAAAGTTTTTCAGAATAATCTATGTTATGTTGTCTGGACACTGAAACGAGGAATAAGATGGGGTTCCTTGTCTATCCAGCTGCCAGTATTCACCAGCAAATTCTCCTCTCTCCAGAGCACTGAGTTGGGATGCTCCATTCTGCAGACCTTTTTTCAACTGCATGCAGTGTCTATGCTGCTGCTCAGAAGAGTTGTTGGTAGGAGGGAACTCCATAGTACCCTAAACACAGTACACAATGTTGCCCATAGCTTTTTGGGTTTCATGTAAGGCCAATAACCATGACTACATTATCTTTAAAATGCACATTAATAACCTGATTTCTTAAATACTTCCAGGTTTTTAAATCTCAAAATCAGTATTTTTACAGAAATGTTGTAGAAATAATTCAGAAATTATGGAATAGGGAAACTAGAGTTGACGTTAAATGTAAAATTGTCTTATTGTTACAAATCAGTTAATTTTGCTCTATCCTTCAGAAAAAAAAAATGTTTCGATTTAAAAAGCACTGAAATGTGAAGTCAGACTTCATCTGTCATCAACAGTCATTTCACAGAAATTTATTTAAATGCCAGATAAATATCAAAGATAGAATTTTGGGCCCTGTGGTTGTAATAATCCTCAATATATGCTTCTGTCTACATCTTAAGATGCCTGAAATTCTTTCTGTTTACAAGTGGGGAAAGAGGCATAGGGAGGTGAAATGTCTTGTTCATCCTGTGAGAATCAACTCTGCAGATCCTCCTTTCCATTATGGAAAGCACAAATTTTCCAACTTCAAATGATTTATTTGTCTCCTAAAAGAACACAAAGTTCTCAGCAAAGCTACCAGGCCAACCAAATTAATTTCCTATAGCTAAAGGAAAAAATGTCTGTAGCTACTTCCAGGATACTGTTGGGGAAATTATCTCCACAGTATTACTGGATGTTCTGTTCTTACTTTCTCTTCATTTTCTTTCTTTTTTTTTTAACTTTCTTTCCCACACTTTCTGCATGATCTTCATTTGTTTTGTGGCTAATGGCAGTATCTCCAGACAGAACCTTCCACAGAAAACACTGTGGCTCTAAGTGGACTGCTGCATGAGAAGTATGCCCAGCACCTGCTGCTTGAAAGAAAATGAGCATAGCATTTCAGCAACATACAATCCTGGGGACCTACTGCAGAAAGCACTTCCCAAATCTGCTGTTTGCTGTTGCTGTACAGTTGGGTCAGCACCCTCTATGCTCCTGTCTCTGATTCTATTTCGCCCTCCCCCTCTGTTATTAGGCTAGTAGTCCTGGCACATGCAAACCCTGCAACTTACTGCTATTGAAATTCCTATTCCCAATCCAGCTGTTGGTAGGAAGAATTGAACTGTGGTTCCTTTGTGTAGTCACCTCTAGACAATGGCCACTAGCATGCAGAGCCACACGCCAATTCCTGATGTATATCTGGTTGACGTTTCAGACCCAACCTTGCTCCTTTCTAATCATTAATCAACAATCAGACAAAAGATATATTGCTGAATCCAGACAGGAGCCAATACAGACCCCTAATACATTATGGATTCTCTGTCAGAACATTTATTTATTATTTGCAGTGTTCTGTTTGAAAATTCCTATGTTCTTTCTCTTATTTTATTTATTTACTTACTTATGTCTCTTTATCTGGATTTAACAAAGCAGTAAAGCTTCATTTATTAACATATTTTACAAAACCTGAATGGTGGATTATTTTCTATAAAATAGATTTGGAATCTTATTCTTGGTATTTACCACAACTAACCAAACTCTTCAGCAAATATATAATTAAATGAAATAGAATTAAATTGCATAGGCAATGTCAGAGTACGATTTTTCCTCAGGTAAATATGGTGAATCATTTTATCATTGTTTAACAAAGTACTAAAGATTGACTATGATCTTAGAGAAAAACGAATATACATCTGTCTACACTTCCAGCATTCAGTGGGATTTTTCACAGTATCATAAAAGCAAGCAACACTAAACACCTCACTGTTCTGTGGTTAGGTTTTAACACAAATGCATCAGTGGACCTCAGGTTCTGCACAGTATGCAACTATGCTCTGCTATCAAATTAATGTTAAAATATGTATGTCCTGGATTCTGATTTATAATATCGTTGACAAATAGTAAAAAGGACAGGCATGCCATAAAGTTTACGGATGGAGTGATGGCATGTACAATGATGTCTCATAAAGAATAAAGGAAGAAAAGATATTTATTCTTGTGGATTCAAGAACTAAAATACAGATAGACTGGCTGCGTGCACAGAATTTTTCATAAATATCCCACAGTGCACCCCGTTGTACAGCAGCCATACATTAATTAGAGCATTCAGCAGACACTGCAATGTGTTACACTCACCCAAGTGAATCTTCATTTTTCACATGCAGGGCCTTACTAATTAAAATCAGCTTTGCAATTAAATGTGGAAAATTGTGTTAAACTTTCAAGCGTGGTTTAGAAAAAAAAGTATTTATTTTTAGGGTATTTTATTTTGATGCAAATGAATTCTCCATCAAAGTGAGACCAGTAAAAGGGAGGTATGAGGATTTCTCTTTTTTGTATTATAGATGCTCCTCTCAGTTGCAAGTTGCAATGCTCCACTATCTCTCTGCCAGTACCTGGCCCTGTTCCAATGCTTTTAGTGAGTGCTATCTGTCAAGGCATGAATAATACAGCCCCTAGGCTGTCGGCAGAATCCAAATGAGGCATACATCAGGAAGCAAGCACTCGACTTTAGCTCCAGAACATGCTCCTGTGAAGACAGGCAATTATTCACCCACGGCTGAAGCCATGGCAATCAAACTGGTGGGTGAAAAGGTATATGCAATGACAAAATTTGAATAAGAAATATGGCACAAGCCACAGAAATTCAATAATTTTCTAATAACAGACAGACGTTTGAGTCTTTTAATTTGGAAGTTTGGGAGCCTGAATTATTTCACTCACTCTGTTCTAAAATATAGATGATTAAACTACAGTATGCAATGCCAAGGCAATACAAGGGTATGTGGGGCTTTTCCTAATCAAAATAGCAATTCTAAACTCTAAGGTATTTATAAATTCAAATAAATCTGTTGCATGAAGTGACAAATCTTATGCTTAAAAATTGAAAGATGGTCAAAACAATTCTAGCTCTCTAATGACATAGAAACAGAGACAGAACTGGTGATATCAAGAAATTTAGTCAAAAATTAAAAAACAATATATTTTATAAGATTAGGGAAAATTCATACATTATAGCTTCAAATGTTATGATCCCTCTTCATTTTTGAGACTAGATTCTTTTTGCAAGACATTGTATCAGTGATTAATGACAAAGAAATCCCTTACAAATGCAATAAGAACTGAAGAAAAGGCAAGCAAAATTCCTTAGTAGATGAAATGTTTAAATTGGGTTATTTAATCTGAATTCTTACTTTGAGAGATCAAATTGAAATTCATGATATAGTGAGAGCTCTATCAGTATTTCCCTTCTAAATCTGAAGGGTTTATTATTTGGTCTTAACAATTTATCCTTCATTGAAATCTGGTGCATATTGTTTCAGACTAAAATTGTGTTTTGCTTCAATTTCTATACAATGGCCTTCCCTGCTTTTAAATATGCACTGATATATGCATTAAAAGAATCCTAAAGTAATATATATAGTGCCATGTTATCAGCCTAAGATTCTTTTTAGGGCTTTTATTTGTTAGAATGTGTTTCATTCTGAAGCACGTGGTATTTGGTAAGTGATTAACCCATTACAGAATCTAATTGCTTTTGTTACTTGAGAAAAAGATTAAACTATGATGTTAAGAAGTTTTAAAATTTGGCAACTGCTTGTAATCAGTGTTTTTATAATGGAATCTAGCTAGGATTTTTAGGATGAGTTTGTGTACCTATTTGCATGGCAAACCATAGGCACCTGTTTAGTATATGATGTGTTTAAAAGAAAAAAGCTAAATGCATAGCAACACAGTAAGGTGTAATATTTCTAAAACTGTCATTCACATCTACTAAGTAAACAACATAGTCCAGTTTGTGCTCAGTTACTCTCGAGTAACTATAAGATTTGAAGGTGCAGCATTTAGACTGGAAACTGGATTTGCTTTACTTTTATATTTGTGTATATAGAATGTGAATCTTGTCTTTAAAGTTTATTAATATAACTGGCAAAGTTCCTGCTAATTGCAATGAAAGGACACTCAAATCTAAGGTTTCTTTAGACACTTAGCTGAAAGAAGTCCTGAACATAGTGCTGGGAACACTCTTCTGGTGTGGTTTGAGTAAGTGCTATATACCCAGATGGATTGTTCACAGATAAAAGCATTCTAGGATCTGGACCCAGCTTGTTCAGAATTATTTCACGACTCTGAAGGTGTAAGAGTACTGTTCATTATTATGCTGCTATGCGCAACGGACCTAAAGAGCTACCAAGAGGATAAAATAGACAGTATGATGAGCATGGCCCAGGGAGAGAGTCTGGCTTTCACTCCAAAATTTGAATTCTTTCCTTGTCTTCACCACTATCTGAATGTGCCTATGGATAATTTTTTTGGTTTTGGTTTTGTTTTCACATATTTCACAACCTTTTTTTTTTCTTTCTTTTTAATTGTTTTAGAACCCAACACTGTAAAGATACATGTATTTCTTTCAGTGCATGATCTGCAAGTAGTTCAGTTGGCCTCAGGTGCCTGGAAACATAAACAACAGGTATTGAAGTCCAATCTGTGCAAACTCTTAACATGCAGGCACTATCTCATGCTGTGCATCACAGACTGTACTAGAGGGGCCATGATAGCTTTGGGTTTCTAGGTATTGGTAACACAAACAAACAAATAAATAAATAAGCGATTAATCCGCTTTGAAGAAGGTAGGCACACCACCTAACTGTGGGCACTTACCCTCAGTACCCAAACTGGGATGTTAATCTTTCTGAACTTTCTATGCAGTCACTGGAGAGAGGTGCTTTTACTGAGTTAATTTTAGAGATCCTATCCTCCTGCCCTTAAGTGCCCAGCAGAGAAGCCTGACTATCTTAATTGTCTGTTAGCATGACCAAATAACAAGCTAAAATTAAGCACCAAACTTAATTGCCGAGACCAAAGTACCAACTAAGTCACACAAGGTTTCACTTCAATCTAAGATTTGACACAAAAAATCTAAAAAAGATAGAAATTATACAATTAGCTGTTACCACTGTTACCCTAAATAGTACCAGTCTTCTGTTTTTTATATACCTCAGCAGAAACATTAATGACACGTAGGCTCTGTTTGTTTCCCTAGCTAATCCTAACATTGCAGCTCTTTCATAATTAAAAATACAATTGGGGTACAAAACACATGATAAAACTTTCTTTTAACTTCTACCTAATATCAGCAGAACATTTCATCCACTGAAAATTTGAAAAGATCTGTTTACTTCCGTTCAGGTTTAATGTAGTATCTGACCATGGTTTTCACTGCCACATTCGTATTACAAAGATAAAATTGTAATGAAAAAGCCCTGAAATTCCAGAGACTTCAAGATGTTATAGAAGAAATAGATTTCTGGGGAGCTCTGACTACATCTAGTGGAAGCAAATACATTTCATTCCTAATAATGAGACCGTCTGGTATTGTGAATGGAAAGGTCTTAACCTCATTAAAATGCTCTGTAGCTCTAAACGGAATTGAGTTAGGCATCAGCTGAGATATGCAATTCCCTGAACACATCAAATTTTTAAGACAGTCTGATTTCCTTGAAAGAAATGTTTGAGGGTCTTTCCCACCCAAATCACAAATCAGAAAAAAGAAAAAGATAAATTCCTTCAGATTCTTTCAAAAACTTAAGTAAGTGTTGGTTGGATTAGATTAAAAAAAAAAAAAAATACTGCTCTTTTACAAAATAGATATATACGTTGTAAACCTCAACAAAGAACTTTGTGTTTTTACACCAAATAAGACATATATTGGTTAAATATATTTTGATTAGTGGATTGGCAATCAGGGTGACAAGAAAACATAAAAACCCCACAAATTCTTTAGCCAGTAGAAAAAAAAAGAGGAATTTTTGATGTATTTCCAATTTTTATTCTTTGCGCATCTGCCCAAAATTTCATTTAATTAACAGCTCTGAGATTCAGTCTGTTCGTGTACTGACATACCAGAATCATGTCAAGAAAGCAAAATATGGAATTAACATCTCAAAACTTCATGTTCCACACCTCACATCTATTGACTCCCCTCCCCCAAAAGGGTGATTTTACACAAGCATGGACACAGAGATCGAAGTTAGAGAAATTCAGAAGAAAAGCCATATTTTTTTTAAGCTAAAGAGTTTCTGTATGATTCAAGACTTTTTTTCTTTTTAATCTGCATGTAAATCCCATGAAGTGTAAAGAAATGTATGTAGTTACAATCCTGTAACTAGAAAGGACACTATAATCATGTCATTTAACTGTTGACTGCTCGTGAAATTTTCCAAGGGCGAAGAAGTATTTGGTGCCATTCATTAATTACTGATGAGGCTTGTATTTACATGAAGAAAATGGGCAGAAGAAAACCACGGTTTGAAATTGTAAGTCACAAGTGAATTTAAGAAGAATTATTTTGGTTACTTTTCCTAAATCAGTGCTCCAATCTAAACAAATCCTTCAAATAACTACAAAAATCAGTACCACTTCTATGAGTGAAAAAATATTAGGAAAACAAATTTGAACATAATTATTTTATGTTTTATATTGTTTAAAAGCAATTCAAAAGAATTTTAGTATAAGGCATATCACTTTTCTTGTTCTAATTCTGAAAGTATTTTCTGGCCTTGTCCATAAGCTTCATTCACTGATAAGAAAAAAGGCACATAAGTAGGCGGGATGACATTGAGTGGATTGACATGTCACTGTTTGGTATCTTTTTCTGCATCAAATAAATATCCTAACTACAATCTTATCATTTCAATTTAATTCATAAAAACATATATCCTCATTACAAATCAGTTATCAGATTTGCTGTGAAATGTGTGTTCTTATAAACAAGACAAGTGCTTTAAAACCTGATAAAGTCAAGAATGAAAAAAAATATTAACAGTTTCAGGAGAATTTAACACTGGTTTGGATATCTCCCTCTATTCAGAAGAGAGATGTTCAAAACCTCAGCCATTTTATCTCCTACAATGGGCTGCTGTATAAAATTTGTCAAATGAAATGCACAGCATGTAAGAAACACTCATGTATTCTAGAGCTGTTAAATTTTCAAATATTGCACAAGAAATTCATGGGCAAATGATTCAGGAAAGGAATGGTGTTTATTCAAATGCACAACACTATTGAACATTGACATTGCAGACATAGAGATGTAAAGACTGAGCTCTATATTGTTTTGACGCACATGTACTATATGTAATATATGCTACCTTGATATATTATTAACAATAAACAGCTAAAAACATTTTCTGAAAGGAGATGTCTCCACATATCATGGTTTAGAAACTGAAGTACGGGCATTTATAACTATACTATAACATTTGAATCCTGAAGTCATTATCACTGAATTGTCTTTGGCTTTGACCTTTGAAACTAACCTGATTGTCGAAATGAAAATGTTCAGAAGCTCGTTTTTATTTAGTTATAAAATACATTATATCAGAAGTCACACTGACATCAACATGTCAGTAGGGCCAAATTTTAATTTGCAACACATGAGCAAGAGAACTGTATGAAAAAAACTGAGAGAAGATTGACAACAAGTTTCATCAGCAAAAATCTGAGTTAGATTTTGTGTGACATTCAGAAAGAAAAAAAATAAAGAGAATCTGAATGGCTTCTAGAATGTCTAATTGATAATTTTTATAATTGTTTGGTTTATCAAGGTCATGCCACATAACTTGTTTACCAAATCTTATCACTAAATTATGAAAAATTACATATATTACCTTCTGTGCCTTGCATATTTGCCACTAACATGACCACTGCCATCACAGCCAGGCGTAGGACAGCTGCAAAAGAGAGAGAATTAATTATATAGGTGCTGGTGTGCTGCAGAAAGATTATACTAAAAGCAGGCAGCAGGCATTACAGAGATGGAGGGCAACAAAGACAGAAAGAGAAATCAAATAACTGAAGGAAAAAAAAAAGGAGGGGATGCTTTTTATTAGCAAGTCTCGAGGGAATTAATTTCATCAGTGCAGCAGGGCATGAGCAAACCACCAATGAACTTGAAAGTGCATTATACCCATTAAAAGGCATGAATTTTCTAAATTGCTAATGGGGATACATTTTACACTCAGAGCACTAACCTGAACAGCTCTTGTATGGCTGGTTCCACGGGAACTGCAGAGAGATGGAAAATATATAAAAATTTATCATCTATTACAAGTACCCCTCTTCTACAGAAAATTACCAGAAAGGTTGTGTAAAAGCAAGGGTCAGAATGAATCGTGCAAAGAGATTCTGGAGGATGAAGGTCACCCTGAGCAGGGGCCTTGAGTGATTTACTGAAGCAAGAGACGTACCTCGAACACCTTTGGAGCGTGTGCGATGGCGCTTCTCGTCTGCATCCACCTCCATCTGGGAATAGATTAGCAGGCAGTCAATGTTCTTATCCTGCATGCACAGACTATCAATGCACAGACTGATACAGTCTCTCACAAAATTTATTGACACTATTTTAATTCCATTTTATCCTGTAAGGTAAAGTCCATCTTACAGGGGATTTTTGGGATCTTTATGTTTATTTAAAAACAGAAAACGTAGTAATTTCTGCTTAAATCAGTCTTTCTGCATGCCCTGCTTTCATAGAAAATTGTGTGCAACTAAATGTTGGTTCCGCTTTTTGAAGGGATATTTCTGACACAACCCCCTGATTACTCCCATATTTTTTAAAACAGAGACTCAATAGAGTTCTATACAATTTAAAACTAAAGCCAAGGGGTTGCACACCATAGGTCACTTTACAGTGGGAAAGAGAGGAATGAATAATAACTGAAAATAAGATAAGGAGTCATCATTGGAACTTCAAAGATTTAATGTTATTTAATATGACATTACAACGTTTGCCAACATGTCTTATTGTTTAGATGTGTTTTTCAAGTTTCAGGAATGTGCTTACTTGCTACATATGGCTAAATTTTACCTTAATTTTATGAACAGTATGACCAGCCTTCTATGCAGTAATAAATATACATCAATCTTAAATGTTTACCAAGGGCTGCAGATTAGACCTTGGAAAGTAACATAAACACTGATCTATTGTAGTTACCATAGGGCCATATGGTATCCTCTGATCTTCAATGTGTTATTGTCACCAGACTTTCAAAGGTAAACTGTATAGACTAGCTAGAGTTTATGACTTTGAACAACACTAGAAGATTACATTGAACTATGTTGAGAGACTGTGTCAGGGAAAATATATGCATTATCTGTATCATCATCTCTTTTGGATATAGAATGAGATGGCAAGATGGGTCTGCATTGGTTCATACATAGAGATGATAGTGTAAATGTCAGAAAGCACAGAAATTGACCATGGAGTTCTAGTTCCACTGTTTTACAGCAATATCCTTGGATTGGTATCTGGTTAAGAATATGTCACATATCTCATGTAAAAACATGGAAACAGGTCCAAGTGACTTGCAGCTAACCCTTTAATAACCTAGCTTTCTTTGGTCAGAACCTTAACACTAATGATGTGGGAAGTAACTAGCCAGGAAGAAATCAAGAGGTGCTTTTACAGAACTCCCTCAATAAACTACCTGAGGAGGAAAGAGTCAGCACAACAAAATTTGTGGTTGACAGGGATTTGGTGAAAAGAGAAAGCCATTGTCAATGAGAGTTCTCAATTCTTGGCCAAGTAAGGAGGGGGGTCAGCAAAACTATTACCATGGACTTCTGAAGGGCAGACTTCAACCTCTTTAGAACACTGGTTGAGAAAGTCCCTTGGGGTACAGTCCTAGAGGGCAAAGGGGTCCAGGAAGTACGGACTTTTTTCAAGAAGGAGCTCTTAAAGGCAAAGGAGCAGGCTGTCCCCATGTGTTGTAAGACAAACTGGAGGGGAAAATGACCAGCCTGGATGAACAGGGAGCTTTTGCTGGGACTTAGGAGAAAGAGGAGAGTCTACCACTTTTGGAAGAAGGCACAGGCTACTAAGGAAGAGTATAGGGATTTAGTTAGGCCATGTAGAAAGAACATTAGAGGGGCAAAGGCTCAGCTAGAACTCGGCCTGGCCACTGGTGCAAGACATAATAAAGAGTGTTTTTACAAATATATAAACAACAGAAAGAGAACCAGGCAGAATCTCCACCCTTTATTGGTTGTGAGGGGGAACATTGTTACCAAGGATGAGGAAAAGGCTGAGGTACTTAATGCCTTCTTTGCCTCAGTCTTTAATAGTCAGACCAGTTATCCTCATGGTATTCAGTCCCCTGAGCTGGAAGATAGTGGTGGAGATCAGAATAATCCCCTCACAACCCAGGAAATAGTAGTGAAAGACCTGCTAAACCAAGTGGACACCCATAAGGCTATGGGGCCGGATGGGATCCACCTGAGGCTGCTGAAGGAGCTGGCAGAGCAACTTCCAAGCCTGTCTCCATCATTTATCAGCAATCCTGGTCAAATGGGGAAGTCCTGGATGACTGGAGACTTGCTAACATGACACCCATCTACAAGAAGGGCAGGAAGGAGGATCTGGGGAACTACAGGCCCATCAGCCTGACCTCGGTTCCAGGGAAGATTATGAAACAGTTCATCTTGGGGGTGATCATGCGGTAAGTGCAGAACAATTTGCAGATGACAGGAAATTAAGTGGGAGTGTCAATCTGCTTGAGGGTAGGAAGGCTCTGCAGAGGGATTTGGACAGGCTGGAGTGATGGGCTGAGGTCAGT
>JANHGN010003361.1:38782-78723 GCA_024605025.1 Megaceryle maxima
AATAAGGAGGAAGTTCTTTACCTCAAGAGTGGTGGAGCACTGGAACAGGTTGTCTGGGGAGGTGGTTGAGGCCCCATCCCTGGAGACATTCAAGATGAGGCTTGATGGAGCTCTGAGCTACCTGCTCTAGTTGAGGATGTCCCTGATCTCAGCAGGGGGACTTGGACTAGTTGACCTCTAGAGGTCCCTTCCAACCCAGACATTTCTATGTTTCTATGTAACTTTGGCTTTAACCTTGAATGTCCTAATGACTGTAATCACAATCATGCTGTGTTTTAACCTCATTGTTATCTTGAATCACCCACATTCAAGTCAGGCCTGGAGGCTCTTTGATGGAGAAAAACCTCCCAGAGCTGTGCCTGGCAAAGTGCTTGGAAAAAAGTCGCACAGTTCTGCAGAAACATAAAGTCACTGATTTGTTCCCACAATTCAGCCAGAAGTAGAGTTGAAGAGCTGTAAACCAAAAGATCATTGCTGAAAGTGAGAGGGGAGAAAAAAAAAAAAAGACATCAACTGTCCCACTTTGCTTGGCAAATTTCTCTTCCAGTTCAGCCACAGTACGTAGTACACTCACGCTGTCCTCCTTTCAAGAGGGAACAGGATTTCTAAAGTAAAAATATGATGCCTGTTTGCATATCTTGTGCATTCTTGGTTTTGTGTTGGGGTTTACCCTCCAAAACTTATCTACATTATCTGAGCCTGCAATGAAATTGATGAGACTTTTGGTTTATTTTGGACTGATTTACCCTTTAAATAGGTAAGGTATACAAATGCCTATTTTTTTGAATCCATGCTAAAAATAGATCAACTTTAAACAATTTAGTACTGGCATGTGTTCCATTTTTTACTGAGAAGCACACAGATATGTATGATTTAAGATGTCCACAATGGGCTTTTGTATAAGTCAAATCACCACATGCACAAATAGATATTAGTGAATATAAGTATGCCACAACATATACACATGTAACTTGTGTGCCTAGAAAACTAGGATACCAGATTTTAAAATCTGCTTTCTAGAACCCAAAACTCAAAAATACACTACAACTAATTCACGTGCTATAGTTTGCTGATCCAGTATAGTATCCACTGTAGACAACAGCAGTATCTTGCACTGGCACTGAATCAGGATGATAATTACAGAAGGCAACTATAAGCATTTCAGAACACAACAGATCAAGGCGCCACATGAAATTTAAGTGTTATTAAAAAGACAAGGCTCATATTTAAGGTTATGATTAAAGATGATTAAACATAAGCTAACTCTAGTGGATATGTACCATTATAAAGACAAGGATTTCAGGCAAAGAAAGAGAAAACATTAATTAATTTTATCTTCTTTCCAATTCTAAAAAAAAAAAAAAAAAAACAACAAAAAATAACCACTTCTAGGCCTTGCCGTTTATTAAATTATGTCTTCGCACTGAAAGCAGGATAGTTTTATAAACCCTCTTAGTCTGATAGAACTAGCTAATTGCTGTTGCCATTAAGTAAACAAACTAGGATCCCTTCTTTCCCATTCACTACTTCACAACAATAAAAGCTCATTCTTGGTTTAAAGTTTTGCCTAATCACAGAGAAGGTGAGGGTACTATTTCAGAACTACATGGTATCAGAAATGTTTGTTGCTATTAGTGTGCAGATCATTATGCTTATCAAAGGGTATGTTATAAATAGCTTATAGCTATTAAAAATGCAACAATTAGATGATAAATTAATAAGACAGACAAGCAAAATATCAATCACGGCACTGCTAACATAATTAGCATAAATTAAAGATTACTGCAGCTGTTGCATAAAACAAGAGCACCTACTTCAGTTGTTCAATAACTTGCATACTTTTAACACTAAAACTTTACTACACAATGCTGAAAAGACAAATTCATTGGTAATTCTCTGCCCAAGATTTGTTTATATGTTTATAGCAATTTCGGGAGTACTATTAAAAAAAAAAAAAAAAAAAAAAAAGCAACAACCCAACCAGAAAAAAGAAAAAGCTCAGATGTATAGGAATTTGTAGCTTAATATGTGCAGTAAAACCCCGAGTGTCTTCCTAGATGACAGCAAATGTAGTGATAACTATTGCATAGTGACCTAGTGGCCTTTACCAGGCCTGTACAAGTAAGGGCTACATTAAAGCTGGCCCCTTATTACCAGCATAGTTGCAATTTCGGTGTTTGCACACTGAATACAACCGGAATACAATTAAGCTGTCACAAACAGTGACCCTTTAACTTCTGGAATGAAAGGTCAGACTGGAAGCTTTTTTATTTTCATTTCTCAATATATATTTATTATTTTTTCTGTTTTCTTTCTTTTCTTGCCATTACTATGAGCACCTGTAAATTCTGTAAGTACTGGTTTTTTTTAAATCAAATTGAAAAAGCACACCTATTCTTAACAAGACACAAAAGAGATTTCCTGCTTCAGAAGCTTATGTTCTCTGAGGCAATTTTAAGGTCTAGAAATAATTTTGCTGATGTTGTTAAATAATTCAAAGCGGTCAAGCAAGACCAAATTGGTAGAACTGCCCATATTCTGCCCTCAGTTAAAACTTTGCCTTCTGACTTAATAGAGTTATTCAGATGACAGTGAGAAAGAATCTGATTAACTCTGTTCATGTTTTTACTGTATCAGTATAAAGAATGAAAACCGAGACTTTCTAAATTATGTCTCTGCATCCTTAATGTCAGTTTTGTGACATACTCTTCTATTACACCACCAACCACACAAGACCAATGGTGTAAAGATTTTATCTCCTTGATTCATGTTGTGAAGATGGGAAGCTGCATCATTAGATTTTATTTTGACAACTAGGTGAAAGGATTGAAGCGAATTCTGCATAAAAAGAGCTCCCTTTTCATCCCTGAGTAACAGAGATAAACCTAAGAAGATTTATAGAAGTATGTATGCGCACTGTTTTACACACACTCTGAAAGAGTTGATCTGATGCAGGACAAAGTCAGGGCTTGAAAGCGCAGGTGCTCCCCTATTACCTGGGTTGCTCTTCTTCCCAAATTCCATGTTAAAACCTAACATGAAATTTAGGATCTGAGGCAACATTTCTGGAGACAATATACTTTTAATACAGTTATTATGTTGTCTGGGTGAGGGAATGTTTCTTGGCAAATGCAAAGAAAGTCATTTATGAAGAAAAGGCATTCTGGCTCCCAAAGACATTGAAACAGGATGTCCAAAGTTCTGTCTGTTCTTTCCACCTATGGGAAAGGAACAGTGCCAGCAACAGGAGGTAATTCAGTCTACAAAATCTGCAACAGGAAAAAAGGCTTAGTGCTTCTAATTTTTGTGATTTTATGATGTAACAACCTTTTGCATAAACCAGTGGCTTGCATGTCTGCAGAAGACCTTCAGATTAAAAGAGTTCAGAATTTATTCAAGGATTTATCAAAATATTTAAACAAATACTAGACATTACAAAGGTACAATGTAAAATTATTTCTCCGAGCTGTATACCCCTAAAGTTGATACATGATGGAGGTATCACAGAACAGTATGATGTACACAAAGAACTTAAATTAAACTTGCATGGAAACTCAGATGTTGTAAATATGTATTCATAAATGTAGGTGTACAAATGATACAGTTAAAAATATATGAAAATATGTCATGATACACCCCATCAATGTGCTGAAAGTCATACATGAACATGTTCTATTATATTAGACTGTACTGGTCTAGAGTGTAATCTAATATGCAGGTTCTTCAGCTCATGTCATGCCCCACTGACATAAAAACTAAAACATATTTATTTGTTTAGACTGTTACTCTTCTGGGGCAGGGTATATATTAGTACATCATTTGGCAAAATAAAATTCTGGATTGTGATTACAGACCACATGCACTATAGTACTACAAGCAATACAAGTAATAGCACATACACGTACACTCATGCTTTCAAAGCTGAGCAGAGATGTTTAGCCTAACAGCTCCCTAATACCAATGAAACAAGGTAGGTTTTGATATACAAGGTATACGTTGGAAGTACTTTACATGAAAGCATCCTACTGTTTTCATGCAAACAGAGAAGAAAGCCCCAAGAAGCAAAATTCTAGCTGGAGATTGCCTAAATGCAACCCATAGAGCTTGATAGTATTACTGCCTGAAGATATATAAGGACAAAAACACCATAGAGAAAAAATGTCATGAAAGACACAGTAATACAAATAGATTTCTCAAAAATAGAATCTTTCTGTTTAACTGAAGGTGTTACTATTCAAACTGGACATAAAAAAAAAAAAAGAGGAAATAAAGGGAGAAATTTCATCTTCACAGTAAGTCAGAATTAGGCAGATTTCTTTTTTTCCTCACTAATTGTGCATTCTCAATCATAAAAACAGATCATAAAAACTGCAGATTTTTGACAGCCACTAGCATTAGTAGAGTTATCCTGGAAGTTAAATCAGAGCCTTAGCATAACATAGCACTTCCACATGTGTTTCAAATTTACCTTGTGCACTTGACATTTTTGAAAGCTACAAATTCAACATTCAGATCAGAGAACTTTTACATAAGGATAGAAGCCTAGGATTAAATAAACACCCAGGTAGGTAATCCATAAAAAAGAGGCAACTAAAAGCATACTACATTTTAGTTGCTTTGCTGTTATTTTTTTGTACTCTTGCCTGAAATAGTAAATAAACCAGAAATTAGTAGAACAGTCAAAAAGGACAATATCAGAATGTCTTTGCTGGATGTGTTTCATGATCCCCATTTCAAAAGAACTATTAGGCTGCTTGAAGTTTTCCTTATATATATGATTTATGTGAAGAGATCCATACAGACCTATGCAATCTATCCAGATAGATCTCTGGAGCTTCTTTTAAAAAAAACCCACTGTTGGTCCCATCCCCATGGAAATTTTGTGAGGTGGCTAATGAAATTAACAGAATGACGATCCATCCTCAAACACAAGCATTGGATTATCCTACATGTAAATTATTAGCATGAACTCACCATGGTTTTGGTCCACACCAAAGCCAGACTATCTACAAAAGACTGTTCAGATGGAACTACTTCTCGGATGGCAGAGCTTTTACCATGGAGAAGTGAATTGTACTGTGCCGGGTGGTTTCAAAGAGACAATTATCGCTGCTCTGCCTTATTTACAAATGAAGCTGTTATCACAGCAATTCTAGAAACTGAGTCAACAGTTGAGCCCTTGTAGTTACATATTCACCCTATATTAGGTCTTACCCAGAACATTCTCAGTTCTGCTCATTTTTTAATATATTCTCCTGTTATGGGTATAATGAAACAGGACTGTAAATGAGCAATGATCATAAACATCAAGTCAAGGACAATTCCATTAATGGATTGGACTGGGATCTGAAAGTGAAAAGCTCTTCCACTGGAGTAAACTGATAACCCACTGACTTACATAAGGCCATTATTTTGTCCTCAGTGTCTAACCCAGAGTCTCCAAGCACTATCTTGGGCATAACAGGATGTCTAAGGAGGTTACCACATATTCCCTGAAATTTTAGGTAATTATAAATGCCTCACTGAAGCACCATGTTGCATACAGGCACCTCATAGTGGTCTATATAACATTTGAGAAGCCAACATAGATTGTGAGATGCTCACAATCAGGATTCCTGAATTGTAAAAAGAATCGAGATCTATTAATGACTATCTCTAGAACCTGACATGTATTTCCACCACCAGCACTGCTACTCTCAAAACCTTCAGGAAGCATGTTTTAGCCTCCTCCGATGAATGGACTGGCTTTAGCACTACAAGATTTTAAATACATTTAAGTTCTTATTCCTCTGTTTTGCTTTCTGGCTATCAGCACTTCATGTTAAAATACTCCAGCTACTTTTTACAACAAGAAGACCTTCAAAGATTATTGTTTTAACTGAAAGCTTAGATTTTTGTGTAACTTTCAGGAAATCATCTAATATTATTAACTACCATTTTTCTGAGAGACTCTTTTTCATGCTTAAGCCACAGATGAAAATTCTTCCTGAAAATCTCCATTCCTCTCTTTTAAAAGTTCTCCAAAGTTGATCCACAATAGTATGCTTACGAGATTAGCTGACATTGCCTACCTATAGGATGCAGTCACAAATCTTAAAACTGTACCTAAGTCCTAGAACTTTGTGTTTGCTATTGGTGAGGCAGCTCGTATATCTGAAAGCCAGACAGTAGGAAATTAAAGGCACAGGAATTTAGATGTAGTTTAAGCTCTTTGTATTTAAACCATATTTTCAGAAGTTTTATTCATACTTATTTGAAATCACTGAGGACATCTATAGCTAATTTATATAACAACAGTTTTGTAACTACTGTCTCTGTTGCTCTTCCTTCTTGAGTTCATGCATCACATCCTCTTGTGAATTGGAGCATAACCAATCTGAAGGGGGAACTGTCTTTTAATCACACTATCTACAAATTAAATTTTCACATTCCTTCAGTCATAGTGTCGCAATCTCTGCATCTTTGTGGATGAAGAAAGTAACAGAGTACCATCGAAAAGATCATTTCAAAATGCAGCCAGATATTCCTGCTACAACATAAAAGGAAGGAGTAAAAACTAGTAGTAGAGGTTGCAGAAAGTCATAGAATCAATACATTGTCATCATATGCTACCTAAGGTTATCAGAAGGATTTGAAAAGCAACACAGAGAAAGCACACAGAAAGTAACTCAAAATGGTTGCCCTGATCAGTTCTGACTTCTTCTGATCTGTTTCTTCTCGTTCATTTATTTTCTAAATTATTTTTCACCTCTGATTTAATCTTCTTTTCTGGATGTCTCTGTTCTCACTCACAGCATTTGTTGTGCACCAGATGATTGGGGAGGAAAATTAAATAGTTACGTTTCTGACTTTTTGTGGAATTTTAGGTTATTTCACTAAAAAGTGTGTTTAGTCCTATTTATATATATATTTCATTATCAATCCAAGAACCTGCTACAGACCTGCACATTTTTGTTTGCTTTTGATTAAGAAGAGCCTTCAAAGTGACAGCCATTAAAATTACTGTATGAACCACTTAAACAGTTCTTACAGATTTTAATAGCTGTATTTTTAGTGTGTTTTTTGTCTGAGATACATGTGCTTGTGCTTCTGTGTATGTATGTGTGTGAAGATATTCACACATATCTACATACTTCTGTATGCACTTATGTGCATGTGTGTCCCTTCTATTAGTGTTAATAAAATTATGTATACGAGGAGGTATGTTTATAATACATGAGGAAATTAAAACTGGGTTTGAAGAAGAAATACATCTAAAAAACCTAAACCCCTTAAAATACAGATTTTAGCCTGGAAACCCAGACAGACCTACAACTATTACTGGCATTCACAGGCACCATGGTGATGTCTGCTTTTTCAAGCTGCATGGTACTGTAAGATGGCAATAGCTTATGTGCTTTATTCCTCCAGGTTTTCAGGTTTCCATGGAAATGAGTGGGAATCCCAATGCAAGGGAAAAATAACAGGCTATCCATCTCACACCATGGTGCTGGATCTGAACAGCTGATACATGAGGCACTCGTCACAAGAATAAAAATACACATAATACAATACTACACATAATGCTGGAGCCAAAGAAAACAGTTACAACTGTGCCTCAGAGGAACACATGTAAACTACTGCCTTCCTAAATACATAAAACTCTGCAAGAATAAAGCTTTACACATTTTTGAAGCTGCTCAGAGTAGAAATACAGGTACTGTATGATGTTCTGAAACTAATTAATTGAGCAAGTTATAGCTAATTAAAGCAGAGCCTAATTTTCCTATTATTGACTTCACTACACAGATGGTGAATTAAAATCATCTACCTTATAAATTGCAATTTAAATGATGTGCAATATTAAAATTCTACTAATACTAATGTCCAAAGACCCATCAACTGCTGTGCAAACCTTGGTTTCAAGAGTGGATAGACCATTTACAAAAAACTCCCACTGTAGCAACACAATGTCTTTGTTTGGGTTGAGTTTCATGCGAATAATTTTGTCTTTTTGCATAAAAGGTGCAAATGATTTCTCCCTATTTGCTTTTCATATTCAAGATTCACTGAATTGTTGGTATGAAGACATAAATGCCTTTAGTGTTAGTGAACTGTTGAAGAAGGGAACCATCAGAGTCATTAAACTTCGCTATATCAGAAAAAAAAAACAAACCCAGTTTTATCCTATTTCAGTTTTCCCACCTACATGGCAACAAGTTTGTGCCATTACTTTTGCTGATTTCACTGGAATTGCTTCAGGCTCACTGGTGGACCTAGCACACTGTTCTTTTGTGATCAGATGAGCATAATGTTTGCTTTTTTCAAAACATTTGGACTACTTTTTAGCAAGAAGTCTTGGAGCATACAGAATGATATGCTAAGCACACCAGGGAGACTGCTAAGACATTATCGTATCTCCTGCTACTTATTAAGTTCATCGGCCACAGCAAAAGATGAGTAGGTCCTTCTGACTGAAATAATTTCTTTGTGAGGCAAGCAAGATCTTTCAGAATGAGAAAGAAGAAGAGGTGGAGATTATGGAATTGTCAGAGTGAGTACAACACCCCTCTGTGATATTCTCCATGAGGAAAAGTATAACATAGAAGTACTGAATGTCAACAGCGATCAACCATCAAGTCTAGGCAAGTATCTCACTTCTCTATCAAAAGATGAACAAATTTTAGCCCAAGCTGTAACCAGGCTCATCAGGCTTTCTGAGGAGCAGCTTCTCCAAGGGAACAAAGCAGCACTGTGTCTCAGTATCACTGCACTTGTATAAAGACATCCTTCACCCAAGTGTAGATTTAACTCATGTGAGGAAGAACATTTCCAAGTAACTGTTGTCGACAGTATCTCTTAAAGACATGGTTGACAGGCTAACCACAGTCATCTCAAAGTGATTCAGTTACTGTTATGTCATTCTCAAAGAAGAATCAAGAGGTAATAAGTTATCTCGGTTGTGCCTGTATGAAATAAGGCTATCAGTTTGCACATTTATATGAAATAAATCATTCAGTGTGTCAAGAACATCATTCTGAGATTTGATCATTCTCTGACCAAACAGTGGTGCCTTACTAGTGTTTGACCTGTTGTTGGATTTGTGATTCACTGATGGCTTGGCCAAGTCCCTTAGTCCCATTGAACTTTGATACCTTTAAGGCTCATGCCAATTGCACATGAACAAGCTCAGGAAACAGTGTCTCTGAAACTGAAAAAAAGAGAATACTGGGACAGAAAGGTCAAAATGTTTTCCTGACTGAGGTAAATTAGCAGTGAAACAAATTTAAGAAAACTGTTTCCTGATCTAACCCCTCATTTCTGTGTCGGCAAGGAATTTTGACAAATAACTATTTGTGGTGGTAGGCTGTAGGACCAGTCACTGAAATTATCCCTTTATTGGTGGATTATTTTGTTTTTCACTTAACTATATTACCATAACTAAAGGGATAGCAGTCTGTAGCACAGGGCCAGGAACAGCTATGGGAAGATATTCCTTAAAATGGCCTAGGTGCTCCAAAAATGTAATACCACAGCCTATTTGAGAGGCACAAGTATTCTTCACAGGCAGGGACCATTTGTTCACATAAAGTGAGGCTGACACAAATGTAAAATTCCTGGATTAGAGCTGGTTCACCTTGAAGTTGCCATTGAGAAGGGACAAACTGAAACTGAGTCTCCAGCCTTCATACATCTAGGTGCTTTAGGACATGCTTACATACCTTTAGCTACATGCTGCTAAAAAGAATCTGCAATACCGACCCAAAGGTTAACCAGTGCTATTGGTTGCCTTGACACATTCTGTCAATCCTTTATCCACCACCATTCCCCAAGACTAAGTACTCTCCAGCACTCTTCATCATCTGGATTTAGGTCTAAACATGGTATGATTCTATTTCAAACTGATTAGAGGGCTGGAATATCTCTCCTTTGAAGAAAGTCTGAGAGAGTTGCAGTGGTACAGCCTAGAGAAGAGAAGGTTTCGGGGAGACCTTATTGTGGCCTTTCAATACTTAAAGTGGGCCTGTGAGAAAGACAGAGTGAGACATAGTTGAGGAGCATGAGAGAAATGAAAACAACTTTCTCTGTAGTTAAAGCAAGTAGCATAAGATCTAGTCACTTCATAGCTGAGAAGGGACTGGAAGGAGTGGAAGGGGTGATGCCCCCTTTCTCTGGTAGTAACAGGTGACATCACTGTTGTCACAATTCTAGTCTTTTTGTCACTGCCATTGTCCTTAGTTCACACAGAATCACAGAATCACAGAATGTCAGGGGCTGGAAGGGACCTCAAAAGATCATCCAGTCCAACCCCCCTGCCAGAGCAGGATCACCTAGACCAGATCACACAGGAATGCATCCAGGCGGGGTTTGAATATCTGCAGAGAGGGAGACTCCACAACCCCCCTGGGCAGCCTGTTCCAGTGCTCTGTCAGCCTCAAAGTGAAAAAGTTCCTCCTCGTGTATACATGGAAATTCCTATGCCTCAGCTTCCACCCATTGCCCCTTATCCAGTCATCAGGCATCACCGAGAAGAGCCTGGCTCCATCCTCCTGGTACTCACCCTTTATGTATTTGTAAACATTGATGAGGTCAACCCTCAGTATCCTTTTCTCCAAGCTAAAAAGCCCCAGCTCCCTCAGTCTTTCCTCATAAGAGAGATGCTCCACTCCCTTACCATCATGCACTAGCATCTTATTCACTGTAAGATGCACCTGTGCAGTCACAGGCTGAGGTTGATGTGGAAGCTCCCTGGGAGATAAAGCAATGAACCATGCAGGAGGCAGACACATTTTCATTGCATCTCCAGCTTTCTGGGAAATATACTTCTGAAAATGCCTTTAAATACTAAAACCATGCATTCAATTCCAGCTCTGTTTTGATAAAAATAAAACCTAAACATGCCTTATTTTTCTCAGCATATAAAATATTTGATTGTTACTATGTTTCTATTTCTATCTTCACCAGTCATGTGCCCACAGCCTTTCTATGCTACAATAAATTATGATAATAAAGAACAGCAAATGGCAACCACAACAGTAATCACATGAGATTATTTAGACAACAGTGGCTGAAGTATTAATGACAGTATGTGACTTTTTTTATGTTCCTTTGTGGAATCTACATGAAAAAAATCACTACTTGTTAGTAAAAATATGCTCAATGAATAGTTGTTTCCACATTCCATGACCTGAAGTGTTGCTTTATTATAGAATCACAGAATATTAGAATGGTTTAGGTTAGAAGGGACCACAGAGATCATCTAGTTCCAACCCCTGATTGTGGCAGGGACACCTCCCACTAGACCAGGTTGCTCAAAGCCCCATCCAACCTGGTGTTGCACAGTTCCAGGGAGGGGCCATCCACAACTTCCCTAGGCAATCTGTTCCAGTGTCTCACTACCTTCAGAGTGAAGAACTTCCTAATTTCTATTCTAAATCTATCCTTTCCTGTTTGAAGCCATTACCCCTCATCCTATCATTACAAGCCCTTGTGGAAAATCTGTCCCAAGCTTTCTTGTAGGCCCCCTTCAGATACTGAAAGGCCACAGTGAGGTCTTCCCAGACCCTTCTCTTCTCCAGGCTGAACAATTTCAACTCTTTTAGCCTGTCCTTGTAGGAGAGGTGTTTCAGCAACATGATCATCTTTGTGGCCCTCCTCTGGACCCACTCCAACAGGTCCATGTCCCTCCTGTGTTGGGGACTTCAGAGCTGGATGCAGTACTCCATATGGGGTCTCACAAGAACGGAGTAGAGAAGAATCACCTCCCTTAACCTGTTGGCCATGCTTCTTTTGATGCAGCCCAGGATATCGTTGGCTTTCTGGGCTGCACTCGCACACTGCTGGCTCATGTTGAGCTTTTCATCAATTAGCACCCCTAAATCTTTCTCCTTAGGACTACTCTCTATCCATATTCCACCCAGCCTGTACTTGTGCTTGGGATTGCCCTGACCCAGGTGCAGGACCTTGCACTTGGCCTTGTTGAACTTCATGAGGTTGGCATGGTGTCAGAGACAGTGTCAGAGACTGTGTTGTTTGTCTCAACATTGCTGCACCAGTGTGGGTTAACATCAAAGCACAAACTGAGCAATGACTGGACCACAAGCCTAGAAGTTCCTGTTTTCTTATGGACTCGAATACGGAGCTAATTCTGAGAACTGCAGCCTAACCCCTGCACATGCACCCAGACCCAGGGCTTGGAAAACCAAGGGATCCAGAGACCCCTGAAGACCACCTAAGACCCCTCAGAGATGGTATTGGGCATGCTTGCCACTGCCAGGTGGTGAGTGTGGTTAAGCAAAACAGTTCCTGGAATATACTAAGTAGTTCTTCAAAGAAGGATGAATATTTACCAGGACAACCCAGTAAAGGAGCAGGAACTGGATGGAACATTCTCCCACTGGACTTGGAAACAAACTGGACTGATAGGACATCTCAGATCCATGGTGGTAGCTATCACAACTCACCCTTTTCTGTCTCTCTTTGCTTTGCAAACTTGTCAGGCAAATAAAGTCACTTGGTGCTTGACTCCATTTTGAGTCTTAATTGTGTTCCCAAGAATATGATCAAAACCTTGCTCTGGTCTTTGACCAGCGCGTGACACATGGGCTCACCTCTTGAGCCTGTCAGGGTTCCTCTGGATGGTATCTCTTCCTTTGAGCATAATTCAGTAAAAAGTCACATTTCTTTCTACTGACTGAATAAGGGATGGTCATACAGTAATTTTGAGATCATTTCTTGTGAGTTTCTGAACAGGCTAGAAGTACCCATACATCCCACTGGTCAGTGAAACAGCAGACAAAAAACCTTTAGTTGCAAGAGGCAGGTGAGAATACACTGGGACACAGGGAGAATAGAGAAACTACAGGGGTTTTATTGACTGATGAGGAGAAATATACAGTATGAGATTCTTATTACATGCAAATATATGCACATTTTATGTTAATTTTACTGGGATTTTGATGAGTCTGTGCAAGAATATTTGACTGGAGCCCAGGCCTGCCTAACCTCTAGCATTTGGCCTTAGGCTCTGGCTTTCTGCCCTTTTCTCTGGCTTCCTAGTAATGCAGCTGGCATCGTCTGCTTTTTTTGGCCATCAGCCCAAATTATTTTCTCTCTTCATTTTCACCTCTCCCATGGCTGTGGAACAGGTCAGAGGTCAGTGTTGAGACTCTTCCCCTCACGCCCTCACTGATTAACACCTTTCCACTTGCGCCTTTAGCACAAAAAATGAAACATAAACCAGACAATAAGACAAAGCTGATGGATGTATGGCAGTAAACAACAGGGATGGACTGTTAAAATACTTAGAAGCCACCTTTTCCAGATGTATACAAGCATTAAGATGAAAAGCTAGAGCCTGGCATAGTCAATGATGCAAGTGAAGAAGGGAGGCAGTATGAGCAGCCATAAGTACCACCTCAGGAACCTGTCAAGAAGATGCAAGCAGAAGTGTGACAAAATGCATCTCAGGCAGGTAAGAACAGCAGTACTAAGCAGGGGAAAGCTGACAGCCAAAGGGAGATAGATATGTCTGTGAGGTAAGAATATGAGGGGAAACCACTTGAAACATTTTTAGGGACATCTTTGCCCCTAGTGGAAGAGAATAAAATGTGTGTGAAGACTTCAAGCATATGCCTACACTGTGCAAGACATTGCTGCAAGGAGTTCCCAACTCCCTCCTCCTAGATAACACCAGATGAGCTAGTTCTGGCACCAAAGGCGGTATACTAATAGCAGGCTCTGTAGGGCAGTCAAACTACTTACAGTAATCAAAGGAAGGGATAATTTGCCTTTGCTCAGTCATGCTAACACAGTTATGATTTTACTGGGTCATGAGCCTGCACAGCACTGCAGCATCATGTCACATATCACACCACAAAAGCACACCACATAAGGTCTAGAGTCTGTCCTACAAGAGCAACAAATGTAAACAACTATTTCCTTCTAGTGCATAATACAAACACTTATATGGAAATTGCAAATTCTGTGCAGAATATATCCAAGTTTATTATATCAGTAAGAGGTATGAAGACAAATCTCTCCCATTAAATTTTGCTATGGCTGCACCCTGCAGATGAGTAGATATATGGTGGCTCAGCTAAGATTAGCCTTTGCAGACTGAGTATCAGGTATGTGATGTGACAAATGGCAAAGAAAACATGTGTGACAGAGGTTGCTGAGGCAGAGATAGCTGCTTAGCTCACCTCTTAGCGTGGTCCATCTGAAGATCAGTGAAACTTTTTCTTTCTAAGCTCCAGACTGTCTAGGCAGTCTTTTAAGAGACAGCCAAAGCCCTTGAAGAAGGATTTTTCAGTGGTGACTGTGTGACTGCCTCTAAAATGGGACTGTATGATAAGGACAAAAAAATTCACATAGCAACAGTGCTGTGGTTGTGCTCAAGCCAAAGCAATGGAGGGTCTCATAACACAGCTGGAGTGAAAAACAGCCACAGCCTGTCCCAGTATCAAGTGTGTACTGGGACTCTGAGAGCACAAAGGTGAGTTGAATCAGTACTAGACTCCTGCCTGTGAGGTTATGGTTGCAATGACTACTGACTCCAGGCAGAATTTCACAGCAATTTAATACAACTGAAAGTATTTAAGGTTAGATTACAGCAGACTTTCCAGGCAGTTACATGGTATTTTGAAATAATCAAGAAAAGAGATCATTGTGTTAGTAGTATGCTGAATACAGAGGAATTAGGAAGCAAATTTTGTTTTAATAAAATGCTTAAAATGAAAATAAATGTGATATGCAAGAAAGATATCTTATTGGACTGAAATATAAAGTTGTCTTTCCCTGGACAGTTGACTTTGCCTTACTGGATAACATCTAAAATGGAATTTAATAACGGTTGGTGTCACATGGAACAAATTTCACATGAAAAAATTATGGATGAAGTGTGGATGTATAATAAAATATCCAGATCTGAATACCAAGGAAACTGTTTTTATTTTCCTTATTCTATACACATTGCTAAGACAGATCATTGTTCCATCCACAATAGTATTATTCTTTCACTAACACCAAGTGCTTCAGAGAAAGGAACTCCTTTGCCCCAAACACTCCTTCTGACCATGCAAACATTCTACTGGCTACACCTGATGATGATTAAACTGAGTCCTGCAGTATAACCTTCTAACTCCTACAGTTTCTAACTTTGGCTGTGTACTTGCTAATGACAAAAATTATTCATACAAGAATATCTGAAAAAATCTTTCCAAAGTACACCCCTTAATGCTGTAACAATGAAACAAGGGATTCAAACAGATCTTAACATCTGTCTCTTCTCTTGTGTAACTCGTGTAATTTCTGTATCACACTATCTAGAGTAACAATAAAATAGAGCTTTATCGCGCAGTTAAATGAATCGGTTTCAAAGGATAATTAAATATAACTAGTACACTAACAGAACACCTGTATCAGCTCCTGTATAATGTAATACATTGCAAATGTATGATGCCACTGACATTTTATGTTCTAATAAGCCTCACTTGCAAACATGGCATGTCTAGGCTCTTTTGCAGGCCGATATTTTATTGGCTTGAAAAGAAGAAAGGTGTCAATCCAGACACAGACTTTCTTTCTTTCAAAGCATTGGTCAGCAGATGGTAGAAAAAGCGATTCAGATCCTCAAAAGGACCTGATGTTCTTGTTTTCTCTCTATTTTAGGATGCAAGTCCTGTTATCACTGAACAGAATGACACTTGCAGCAGGTACAGCTGACACATGGAAATATGTTGGATCAGTCTCACTAATAGGATCTATGCATTTGCTAGAAAAATCAAACAAATATGGACCATTTGGACAGGCAGGTTCAGAACCTTACTCACAGTCAATTTTCTGTGTGAACATTTGCAAGGAAAGATACCAGATGGCTTAGGCATGTATTACACTGCCATGTACATAAATGTGCATGGGCATATATGAAATAGGAAGAGCTGTGACCAAACTAGGGCACTACATTACATATGTATAGGACAGGGAGTGACACAGGAGAGGAATCCTGAAAGATGGGGAGCAGGGATGATAATGCTGAAAAAATAGATATTATACAGTAGCTTTTCTTCCAGGCAGTCAGGCTCCACACATAGATAGACTATGTGGAGGATTTATGTGAGAAGTTCACTTTAACACCATGAAAATTATGTGCTAAAATTCTCCATACACTGATTGGAACACTGGCTTCATCGATCACAGGTGCTGATATTAAAATTTCTGGTGGGAGTTTCATAACTGATGTATTGCTTCTCTGGGATTCACTTTGCTTGCCCAGCCAAAGCAAAAGTGCTATAGCAGCAGTCACCAGCACAGAAGGCTGGTTAGAAAGAAAAGTGACAGCCTCAGAATTGAGAAATGAGCAGTACCCATGCATGGATGTATTGGTGGGAAGACAGTAGGGGGAGAAGGAAAGAGCACTTACTGATAGAACAAAATGTAAAAAGTCATCTTAAAATATGCATTTAAACCGACAGACAGATCCCAGCCTTCCTCCCACAATAATCCTGAGGTCTCTGTATCCACCAAAGTCTTAATGGAATCCTTAAAACGGAGATTTTTTTTTCTTTAAAAATGGCAGTAGGTTATCTTTTCAAAAGAACACTTTACTGAGAAAGGTCAGAGTATATATTAAAGAGCACACCTGCTTGGTGTTAAGAATCTTCTACATAGCTGTACTGGGCCTGGCTAGGATAGAAATAATTTTCTTCACAGTAGCTCATCTGGGGCTGTGTTTTAGATTTTTGACCAAAATAATATTAATAAAACACATGTTTTAGCTTTTGCTGAACAGTGTTTGCACAGCCTCAAGGCCACCTCTGTTTCTCAGTCTGTCCCCCTCAGTGAATAGACTGGGGAGTGAACAACAGACTGGGAGGAGACACAACCAGGCAGCTGAAACCAAACTAACCAAAGACATATTGTCTTCTATGTCACATGTCCCAGCATATCACCTCATGCTCAGTAATAAAAAGGAAAAGAGAGGGTTTAGGGAGGTGAGCCATCTTTTACTTGGGAACTGGTTGGGCACCTGTGGGAGGTGGTGAGTGACTGCCTTTGCATCCCATTTTTTCTTTCTTCTTCACTTCTCATTTATTAAACGTTTTTGTTTTATAGTGATCCTGAACTTTTCTTGCTTTTACTCTTACTTTCCTCTTCCCCCATCCCACCATTCAGCCTAAATTTCCAAACCTATTACCTTTCTGGCATGCTGACAAGCCAGTGGACATGTGTGTGATTTTGGTCTGCCTGACTCTCAGAGTATATGAGCTCTGAGTTCTGCATGACTTTATCTGATTTGGTCTCTTTCCTTCACTGATGAACCAGTTTTATTGACCAATTTGTATTACTAACCTTTTCTAAGTTCAAAATTTTTATGCTACAGTTTAACTTGTAGTACCCAGGCTCTATCAGAAGGTGTTCCACTGATGCTCGTACTTTAGTGCCCACAGAATGTAATAGTAATTTGACAGACAGATCTTCCCAGGCTCAGCTGCTGAACTTGTATGTAAAGTCATGCTGCATACCCATCCTTCCAGAGTCCATCTTTACTATTTACTATACACCGCCTTCAATAGACACTAAAAGAATGGACACTAAAGAAGAGGAATGTTATTTAATGCAATAGTGCCATAGATTAGTAAAGGAAGTGACTAAGGGACAATAATGACAACATTTTAAAACTACAACAGCTGCATTTATGTACTCTGAAACGAGTAATTATATACCCTAATAAGTGTCCTGACTTAACAGTACTGAATGTTTATCATTGTAACTTGACTTCACCTGGACTGTGTCTTAGTTCAAATTGACACAATGCTACTCATTCAATGACCTGGAAGTACTGTTGACAAAGTTGATCCAGAAATGCAGTATTAAATATAAGTTACTTTGGTCAGTAAGCTACCAAAGAAGAGTTGAAAAGCAGGAGATGCAATAAAAAATGTACCACTGAATGACCAGTGAATCCATTAGCATTAACACAGGTAATTCAATTTGTTAGATGGTATTAGTCCCAGACTTCAGGAAATTTGTGTCAGTAAGATTGAGTCTGTATGTAAGCAAGTCACATTTTAACAGGTAAAATAGTACTGCAACCAAATGCAGTATTAAAAAAAAAAAAAAAAAAAAAAAAAAAGGGAAAAATGGGGTCAGATGAGGAAAGTTCAATTGCCATCTGCCAACAGAATATCTGACTTGACAAGGAGATGTTTTAAGAAAATTAATTCTATCATTTTCCTTTACTGTTTTTTTTTTTTTTTTTTTTTTCCTCTCTTAGGATTATCATCTTTCAAATGCATTGGCTGTCCCCTTGTATTCATCCTCTGAGAAATGTATATGAAGACTCTCCAAAAGACCATTAAATATTTTCAGCTTTCAGCATGCTGGAGTTAGAATTATCTTGTTTCAAAAGCCCAGCTACAAACATATTTTAATTCAGGAAAATAAATAAGTAGAATCAGTAACTATAGAGAACTTAGATTTATACCTAGATTTTCTTGGTTTTACTGTTTCAGATGAGATGGTGTTATTTTATTCTCAGCAGTTCCTACAGTGCCACGTTTTGGATTTGTGACCAAACCAGTGTTGATAATACAGGGATGTTTTAGTTTCTGTTGAGCAGTGCTTGCACAGAGTCAAGGCCTTTTGTGTTCCTTCCAGCAAGTAGGCTGGGGTTGTGCAAAAAGTTGGGAGGGGACAGAGCTGGGATAGGAGACCCCAACTGACCAAAGGGATATCATGACATCATGCTTAGCAATTAAAAAAAAAAAAAAAGAAAGAAAGATGGAGAAAGGGGGGACATTCAGAGTAGTGGCATTTGTCTTCCCAAGTCACTGTTACATGTGATGGGGCCCTGCTTTCCTGGAGGTGGCTGAACATCTACCTGCCCATGGGAAGTGGTGAATTAATTCCTTGTTAATTGCTTTGCTTGAGCAAGCAGCTTTTGCTTTACCTATCAAACTGTCTTTATCTCAACCCACAAATCTTCTCACTTTCTGATTCTCTCCCCATGTCCCACTGTGAAAGAAGTGAGTGAGCAGCTCTGTGCCTGTGGAAACACTTTTTCTCTCCTAGTTACTCACATGTGACCATTGTTAAATATCAATCAGAAGAGGTAAATCAAACTTAAATCAGGACATCAGGACTGCCTGTAGCTAACATATAGACCTTGTTCAGAACTGAACTATGATGAAAAAACTCCAATATTTAGTTTATTTTCTTTTACCACTTGCCAAAATTTTATTATTAACCAAAAATATAAAATTTATAACTTTTACAAGCTCCTTTCCACTACAAATTTATACAAAAATAATGCTGCAAAGCTTTATGTTTATTATGACCAAAGAAAGTCATTCACTGAAGCCATCAAGAGAATGTAATATTGAATGAAATAATTAAGTTTTCTTATGATATTATACCTCTAAATACCTATAGTACTGAAGCCTAAGTCTGTGCACTGAATTAAAGACTTCCTTTTTCTGTTTCCATATTAATATATATTGTGCAGACCGGACACTAGAATGATGAATGATATATCTATACTAGTAGTGTGCTGCTGGTGTTATCCCATCGTAAGTCTTAACTTCCACAAAATGATAGAACTGTTTACTTTACTCCCACTGTGAAATTCAGAGGATTTTTACAAACTGTATGTAACATTTTGATACAGATACTCAGCAAGGTTACTACCAGAAAGCCTTTACTAAGAAAACCCACTTACCACTTAACTATCCTAATGTAGTCCATACTTACTCAGGACTTTGATGTAGTTCTTTCCCCTTAAAGGCATGCTACATATAGGTTTGCATATACAGCCCAAAAGCATTAGTAATCAATGAATAGATGTCTGAAACACATAATTTGTATCATAACAGTTAATTATTTATTCAAATAATTAAAAGCTCAGACACTGTAGATACTCCAACCAGGCCTCTAGTGATTTTGAGTGACATACAACCTGGCCTCCTAAGGTGTGGCCTCAGTTTTACTGAGAATAAAGATTCAAAACTACATGTAGAAATGAGATATGTCCAAGTCCCTAGATACCTGATTATTTTTACATTTATTTTCAGGCCCTGGTTTTACAGACAAAGCATGTGTATAAATGCAACCAGTTAAACTTGAAACTGCCGGATCAGCAGCCCCAGAGAACAAAGTCTTCAGATAGTGGAAGTTTAGACACAAATAAAACAGATGACACCAACTACAATTGATATAGAGGCTTAATATATTTAGGTGTGAAAGTAGTCCTTTCAGTCTTTAATACCTACTCATTGTTTTCAGTTAATAGCAATTGTTCTTTCTGAATTAGGACTAAAATTCCATTTTATTTAAAGCCAGGAACTATACGTTAGTAAAGACTGTTATTCCCAACAAAATTGCATCATCCTAGAGATTAAAAAATATTTATTTCATAATTAAACTTCTCAGCAACTCCAGACACTGTCTCCTGAACATGCAAATTAAAATAACTTCATAGTGTCCTGCAAAGCATGCCTGACTAAAAGACAATATATACAGCTACTGTGATGACTCAATACTGAGTCTAACCTAGAAATGGTCTTGGAAACAATAAGATCTTTTTCTCTATTACAATTTTCAACAGAATTTGAAAATTTCTTGAGCAAATATTGAGAAAACAGGCTATTTGCTAGTATGATTTTTAACCAACACACAAACCATTCTCATGTCTTGCAATTATAATGTTAAAATACCACCACAGATTAAAGTATTATACAAATATAAAAATGTATTGTCTCAAAGGACAATATTTTTTCCTGACAGTTTTTCCTATTTCAAATATATGCATATTCACTGGAAAAAAAAAAGCCAAAAATTTTCAAATTCTTTCACAAAATAGAATTTACCTTACTGGAAATAAGTAGTACTTCTCAGGAAGATTTGTTTGAGATGGTCTGATGATACCATTATGCCTCAGTGAATGTTATCTTAACTGACCCGTCACAGCCATACTATTGCTCTCCCATAAGGCCACAGTGTGGAAAGAGGTCAAATCATAGTAAGACATATTGAGGTAACAATTGCATCAGTTCCATCCAGTCCACTAGCCTTAATGAAAAGGCAAACAGTAATTCTTGCTGCCAAGTTCATCTGTCTTGCTGAGGTGTATAATTAGAGTCTGGAATTTCTGACTGTGAAGCAAGGACAGAAACTGTTCCCTCCATGCACTTTTTAAGCACCCAGCAGAGCTGTAAAGTGTCCAATCTGAAGCACAGCTGGGAGAAACTTTTCCTGACCCTATCCCACTGAGGAAGGGTTTGCATGGATATCACTTCTGACAGGTCTAAGATAAGGATAACATCACATAATTAGTATAAACAGTGATTACCGCATGCTCTGAACAAAGGGAGCAAAAAACGGGAAGCTACCTATGCTAAGTGATACAGGTAGTTTCTAATAAGGTTTTGAAATGTCCCAAAAGTGAATGGATCCTATTGAGATACATGTTCACATGTATCATGTGTTTCATCATCTCAGAAGCAACCATGTCTTTCCAGTGGTCTTAGCAGTAAACCATGTACAGAACAATAAAGTCTAATCTTGCAGGCAAACACAGGTATTAAATAGCAGTGCAACTAGTAAACCAAGATTTAGGCTTGATCTGTTGTCCTCAAAAACAAAAGATTGCTTATCTCCTTCCAAACTTCAAGGACAAATTCTAGATCAACAGGAAACAGTGAGATTCTTATTTTGCAGTACTTTTTTTTCAGCCAACATTTCTTTATACAAATTTAACAATTTATAAATATGATAAAGGACATCTAGGTCTTCAGCATGTAGTTTTTTACCACTACTAACACTGTCCTCAACTGCAATAATTTCTGCTGCTTGAATATTTGATGTACATTCTTCTGCACAAATTAATCTCACAGTGGTTTTTTTATAGTCTTTCACAAGTTTCATCTGTTAGACCTTCTAGAGTCAGTCTTACTGTATTCAATTATATGTTTTATTTTATGTGCTTGAATTTGAAAACACTGTATCTTCTGTGAGGTGAAAGAAATTTCATGTGCTTAAGAAAATACCACTGGTAGAATTACATGCTTCAGTGCTTGGATCCCCCCCTTGTATCAGAAATTAAAATCCCACCTACATTTGTGCCTTTTTAGCTGTATTTAGCTTATATATAACATCAATCACTGCATATGTTTACATCAATTTGATTATTACTTTTTCATCCTTTATACATTTTAACACAGTCTATGAAACATGTAGCAGAACAGATTCTTCAGACTGTATATTCTTGTATGCACAGTTAAAGTACAAAAATGCATATCTCTATACACACAGCATGAAGTGCAGTATCTCATATAGTCAGAAGTCAGTATTAACAAAAGAACCTCCACATTAAAATAGGTTCATATACAGGGTAGCCAGAGTGTAGCAAATCCAGAATTTGCTTCCTAAAGTACGTAAGGAGATGTGAGGTAGTGTCAAACACAGTTTAGGAATTGAGAATTTATAGTGTTTTAAGACTACAAAGACATTTCTTCTCTCTTGCTGTTGGCCTTGACTGTTATGACTGTAAATACTGCTCTTAACTAAATAACTGAGAATAAGCTAGTGACTTTCAACTTTTTTTTTTTCTTGTTTGAATTAGATATATTTCATAAAAGTTTTCAGCTCTCTTTTTATCTCTTCTGTATCTATATACTTATAGCTTTGGTTTTGACCAAGACTCTGCCATATACTTCCAGATTTACCAGAAGTCTCTTCTGTGTTTTTTCTCTAATTCACTTGTACTTAAAATTTAACAGATAAATGAAAACTGTTACTTTATTGACATACTTGAAAGGTTGCTTTTGCATATGAGCTCTTCAACCATCAATTTTTCCTCAACAACTAGAATAAGCTGAAACCTTAATAAAACAATATACTGAAAGTATAGTTAGACTTTAATTCAGACAAAATTCTATTTTTATAAGGTTTTTGTTTTCTGAAACACTCTATTCCTTATTTATGCCTTTTTTAACCATCATCTTCTGAACTGTACTTTGAGACCTTGAGATTGTCCATGTTTGGATGAATCTGTCCAGAAAGAACTGAAAGACTACTTTTACATTGTTTTCTTTTATCAGTGTAAATTCAAATTTTAGAGATCTCTTTGTTCTTTTTCTCCCCATACTATAGGATATGAATAGTTTCCACAATTACAGGCTCCCTCTTAACCATTCTAGGAGTTCTTCCTCCCATGTTATTTGTCAGTCAAAACCGTTACCAATTCTTTTGATCGAGGAATATTCACTTGTATACTTTGCCAATCCCAGATTCCTTTTCAGGAACTTCGGAATTTGGAACATTATGTTTCAGTCCAATGAACTGCAGCTAATGTAGAAATAATTATGAAATGCACCCTAAACTTCAAAAGAAATTGCAACATATCTAGTTAGAGGGAAAGGTTTGTTTGTCTCCCAGAGCATTTTCCTAGAGAAGTTGGCAGCTCATAGCACAGACAGGTGTACTCTTTGCTGGGTTAAAAACTGGCTGCCCAGAGAGTTGTGGTAAATGTTAAATCCAGCTGGTGACCAGTCACCAGTGGTGTCCCTCAGGGCTCAGTTTTGGGGCCAGTCTTGTTCAATATCTTTATCAATGATCTAGATGAGGGGATTGAGTGCTTCCTCAGCAAAGTTGAAGATGACACTAAATTGTGTGGATGTGTCAATCTGCTTGAGGGTAGGAAGGCCCTGCAGAGGGATCTAGACAGGTTGAATTGATGGGCCAAGACCAGTTATATGAGGTTTAACAAAACCAAATGCCAAGTCCTGCACCTGGGCCACAACAACCTTAGGCAATGCTAAAAGCTTGTGGAAGAGTGTCTGGAAAGCTGCCCAGTGGAAAAGGACCTGGGCGTGCTGGTCAATACCAGAATGAATAGGAGCCAGCAGTGTGCCCAGGTGGCCAAGAAGGCCAACGGCATCATGGCCTGTATCAGAAATAGTGTGTCCAGCAGGAGAAGGGAAGTGATCGTGCCCCTGTACTCAGCACTGCTGAGGCCACACCTTGAGTACTGTGTTCAGTTCTGGGCCCCTCACCACAAGAAAGACAGAGAAAGGCAACCAAGCTGGTGAAGGGTCTGGAGAACAAGGCCTATGAGGAGAGGCTAAGGGAATTGGGATTTAGTTTGGAGAAGAGGAGGCTGAGGGAAGACCTTATAACTCTCTGCAACTACATGAAAGGAGGTTGTAGCGAGGTGGGTGCCACCTCTTCTTTCAAGTAAATAACAACAGAACTAGAGGAAATGGCCTGAAGTTGCACCAGGGGAGTTTTAGACTGATATTAGGAAGAATTTTTTTACTGAAGAGTAGTCAGGTGCTGGAACAGGTGGCTCAAGGTAGGTGGTGGAGCCACCATCCCTGAAGGTATTCAAAAACATGTAGGTGAGGCACTTCAGGACATGCTCTAGTGGGATGGTGATGTGGGGGGTTTGTGTTTGTTGTTTTGAGGTTTTTTTGTTGCTTTTTTGTTGTTGTTGTGGTGGTGTTTAGTTGGTTTGTTTGTTTATTATTGTTGTTGTTGATGATGTTTGGACATAATGATCTTAGAGATCTTTTCCAACTGTGACAATTCTGTGTAATTCTGTGTGATTCTTCGTGTGTGGGACAGCAAACCAGACTGCAAGAGAAGTCTAAGCCACAGGTGCTAAAATCAGCATGGGACTCTCATGTTGACCAGAAGTACAACTTTAATCAATATTTCACAGGAAGAGACACAGAAGAACCTCAAAGTAAAACACGATGATCTTTGTAACATTTAGTAGTGATCTGGGTATCAATATCATTTATTTTGTTTTGGGTTCAGTAAACCAAAACCTACTCATACTGTTTTGTCATCTACATCAATAGCTTCGAGGTATCACAGTTCTATTGTAACTGGAAGGCACAATGGAAGATGTGGTCCAGACAAGAACACTGTTCCTTAGAGGAAAATGTATCATGACATCCCTGAACTCTGACTTCTCTGAGGTACAATGGACACTGAGCAGTACTGTACTGTTTCTGAACAAAATGCCTCAAGACATAAATATTCTCTTTTAAATGGAAAATAATGTAACACTGATAATTCATTTGACAGAAATCTCTTTTACATACTTTTATTTTGAGAAAAGTGATTCTGATATAGAGGTATTCCAGAAAGACCCAAATCTTGGTTTTCTGCCAGCTTTACTCATCAGCCAACTTCTGCTCAAGCTTGAGTCATTCTGACCACTGTTATCATGCCCAGGAAAGACACATGATCTCAACATCAAGTATTAACGTAGCTAATGAGACTGGATAAGCCTCATAACTACCTGCCTATTCTGTACAGTGATATCTGAGTATGACATATCACAGGTTTGTATTTGAATAGATGTCTGAACCTCACTATGAGAAAATCTGACAAAAGAACAGGCAGATGATTCTCATGAGTTCTTGACTATGGACCTTGATTTATCATACAACATGTAGACTTCAAAGACAAAGGTGGAAAACTTGTATCATATTTTAAATAGATAGTGAAAGACAAGTTCACTTGTCTTTCAGACAGCCTGCAGCTAACAGACTTTTGCCAGGTCCTACCATTCATATTATAGGAGGCAGTCTAAATTGCATGTAAGTTAGCCCCATGATTAAGACTTTTTCAAATAAATAAATTGACAGGGGTTTCTAATGACCTTTTAATTGTAATTTATAAATTGAAACCAAATTCAGCAATTTCTGCTTTTTCTTTCACCTCGCAACACTACTGTGGATTTTATGCAGTCTATAAAGGTGATGCCATTCAGAGCTAATGCTCTGCTTTGAATATGGGTTAGTTAGCAGTTTCCAGGACAACTCTTACTACCTAGTTCACTATTAATTTCTTCTAGGGATTGTGGTGGACCTAGTTGTTCTTAATTGACATTGCTGAATCTTTCCTATTTTTTCAACATTTCTGTAGTTATGAAACTTGGAATAATGCTCTGAACAGTTAGTTTGAATTTAATCCTTAAATTGCCCTCAAATTTTGATACAGACTTCAGTGGTTATGAACTATGGGGCCTGTAGTATCAACCAGTTCTAGCTGCACAGCTGAGCTAATAATGTCAGGGAAAATTGAATTTCACACTGAATGCCTGAGTTAAGAATACAGGGGGAAATTTGTCTCTGGTAGTACTCATTGTAGGTACACCAAGTATAAATTTTGGCTTTTGTGTCAGCAGCAGTTCACATTCTTTGCTCATAAGTGCACAGAGATGTCATGTATAATGCCTTGAACTGTTACTAGAGTTAAGAGTAAGGGTGAAGTTCAAGAAGGTAGCCTACAGTGTCCTTCTGGTCAACGTTTTCTCCATTTTTTTTAAACAGCTGAGCAAGTGGAGATCCCAAATGAGCACATGATTTTTGCTAGTTTTCTATTCAGAAAAAAAAAAAAAAATCACACATTTAAAAAAATACCAACAGTCATTTTTTGTTACTGTATGAAATCCTATTTCAATTCTCTACCTACTTCCACAAGTCAACATGTCCCAGATTTCCTCTCCTACCTTTTCTGAGGTGATTTGTGTATCCCTTGCCAGAGCTTGCTATTTCAGTCATCTGTTCTGGAAACCAAGGTTCCCAAGATGCTGCTATTGGTAGGAAATGACATCATTGCTGTCTTTCAACTTTCTACAGTCCTTTTTGTTTCCCCACCAGCCATGTCCCTTTCCAGTATCCTCCTTTGCACTGCATATCACTTTTTACCATCCTTTTTACCACTCTCCCTTTCCACTACGCTTTTCAATGTTTTCTCCCAGTAAGCTCTTAACTCCTTTTCCTTCTTCCTTCTCAGTACATCTTTGTTTTCTTTAAAGCACACTTTTGTTCCTTAAAGTCTTCCAATTTCTCCTTCCTTTATCTGATTAACCAATCATTATTATTTAATAAGACTACAGCCCAAATCTCCTTTCCTGCCTCACTCTTCATGACTGCTTCATAAAAATGAGTTTGACATAAGTGATGCTTCTTCACTCTCATGATGCAGTTCTCATCAAAGTTACAAGGAACGCTTCCACTGATTTTCAAAGGGCAAGAGATTGCAGTCTTATCTTTCTTTTATTTCAAATTCTACATGCTCGCTCTCTTTTTTTTTTTTTTTTTTTTTGGTCCCTAATGACTATAGAGATGACTACCATTACAAAGCAATTTTTATTTTATACATATGACAGACATTAAAAGGCAAACTAAATTTAAAATCAGCCTAATTTTCTACCATCTACAATGTTACACAGCTTATATATATTTTAAACTTAATCTCAAACACATACCAAATATACTCCAAAATACCACTTCTGTTTACTGTTTGCAAATACAGAAATTTAAACTGCATCAATTTACCTTAACATATTATAGATCAATATTAGAATGTGTGCTACCAAAAAATGAACATGGATAATTATATTTTCAGCTATCACTAATTATTTGGAGGCAACATTAAATTACTTTATTCCATAATTGTGGGCTAATCATATGCCAGGTTTTCTTATAAAAATTTGTGACAAAAAAATTAATTACATTTCCTTTTTAGTAGTTGGCATCCCTGTTTGTCTCTGCTAATACATTCTGTCTACAGTGAAAATACTCGGACAACAATGAGAAAATGTCATAAATTTAATCCATTACTTGTGCCATGTATTGTAAAAAAAACCAGAAATGGTAATTGTCATGACAACCTGTACAACAATATGGTGGACTCAATCATGTGACTACCATTGTACAGAGATGAAATACACTCTAAGGGTCTAATCTGCAATTAACTGCAAATCAACTTTAATGTGACTATTAAAGAGAAATGCTTGTGGTAGTAAATTAAACATTTGCACATGGGCCAAAACTTGAAAAAATAGTAATAAGGGTTAAAAACACAATAAAAAGAATTGATTTGTGAAGTCTTGTGTATTTCTGTTTACAAATCTTGTACCAATTACAAGATAATAGCCCTTATTCATCATCTATTAGTCACATTGATTTCAGTGGAAGTTATACATGTCAAGCTGTTCCAGCAGTGGACCACAAGACCTTTGCTGTTGAGTATCTGGAATCATCTGTGAATGAATATCTAATGCTGCAACACAACTTAATCTGCTGAAACAGCCTGTCATTTCAAACCTTATAGGTCAAGACTTGCATAATTTAACAGGAGATGTGCATAACTAAGATTAATCATTCTAACCTGATCTTTCAAATGCTAAACATCCCCAACTCTCCATAAAACTAGGATGTAATCTAAACAGTGAGTCACAAATTTCTGAAAGACTAATAATATTGACAAGCTTACCACTATTTCAAAAGCCAGTGCTCTAAGCATAAGTGAGGTATACAGTATGTACCAGGGTAATCTGTACCATCTTCCATTTACGAATCACTTGCTCATAATAACCTTGAAGGATCAGGAGGAAGAAACTATCTGTCATTGTATCTACTTGCATTGTCCTAAGTTTATGTGCTTCAAGGACATTTTAGCATAGCATGCTAACAATAAAAGGCATACAATTTTGGTCAAAGATACTCAATCTCTCATAAATAAATAATAGTGTGTAGACAACATACTCTGGATCAAGAAAGGCTGTAAAATAGTTTACTATTTTTCTCACTTTATTCACCTGAACTTCTCTTCCTTAATAAACCTGCTCATGTTTTAATGAAACTAGAATCTCTCAGGTCCAGTGCAGTGCTGAATTTAAATCTAACACCAAAATTCTGGAAATTATTTTCAAGCAGAGAGCTTTCAAGTATATCTTTCAAAAGAGACAAAATCAGTGAGTAAAACTAGTTTACTCTGACTAGATATTTATATCTAGTATGTTTGCTGCCATGGTATTCAAGGATAGAAGATAGAACTGTTCCACTCAGTAAAATCAGGTAATCCTTATCAGATAGATAATAGGCTTTATAAATTATTCCTCTGGGTTATATCTCAGTATTTCACTAGGGAATCAAGCAGTTAACATCACCAGGGCAAGATCTAAAGAGCAGACACAGCACAGCAAAGGTGAAGTCTGCTAGGCTGCATCTTTGAACTCTCTTAAGGACTCTGCAGTATTGGCATCATTCCAGAGCTTAATTTGGGTACGTTCCGAAAGTCTAATCATCTTCTTCAGGGAATAAACCCCTGACCATCACACTGTTAAATTCTAATGCTCTTGCTTTGCCTTTCTGTGTCTGATGCTTTTATTTTCTTCAAGGGAGATTTGGATTGTTTAATTGGTCCGGGATAGTACAATTTAGGAATCATACACTGCCTCATTATTTGGGATCTTTGTATGCATTTCATTTGGGCCATTTCCTTTATTATTATCACTAATAAAACTGTAGCCTGCATTCTTCCTGCTTGTAACACTTACACTAACTGTGTCACCTTATATACTGTTCTTATTAAATATTGACAATGTGCCAAAATAAACTGAGGACTAAACAAAAATACAAATAGCCCCAGTGTGTCTGTCAGTTGTTCTGAAAGACAATGTAAACTGTGTCCCTAAGACAGAAGTTTCTGCAGTTTTTAGTCTGTGGACCAATTTATTAAACATAATCTATTATGATCTTTTGTCTATAAATACATTAATTACACAAAGTTTCACTGCTGAACAACACTAAGAAAGAAAAAAACATGTGCAATGAAGTAATCTACTAGCTTCTACATTTATTTTGTGAAAAGATTTTAATCAATGCTTTGTGAAGGAAACTAGGAATCAAAATACCTGAAGTGTGTTTTTATCAGTCCACTAATGTGAGGTATAATGATTAGAATATATTTAACGTTTTGTTTTTATTGTGGCAGTAAAATGTGGATATTGTCTACCAGCTTCACACATATGAGTTTCCTTCCATAATGTTTTAAGCATCAATGTGCCACAGAGACACACAGGACAGAAAAGAAGACATTGCCCTTACTACATTATTTTGGTGTCACTGTGAAAAGACATTCCTTTGTTCTCACCATCTGCAGAAACAAATATATAAGTATTGTTATATAGCTAAGAAGATAAATTTAAACCAGAGGTCTTAATCTGGACAACAATCCAGACTGCCACTCAGTTTATCTTGAATCACAAGGAAGTAGGTAAGTGGACTTTCATGTTGAAATAAAGTGCACCCATATATAATTAATGCCAAAAAATCAAAACCCACAACCCCACATTATAATACAGCAAAGAACAGCTTTAAAAGTGAGGTTAACTATAGTATTTTATAGCATTGATCAATATACTTTACAGAAAAGCAGATAACTCAGTAACTACTAGTATGGAAAACATATTAGTCTTCTACCATCCAAACTTTTAAAGCCTTATTAGAAAAAAAGGAATGTGTGTTTCTCAAACATCCTGATCTATGTGCAAAACTGATCTGATACAAGAGCTGCCCGGGCATATCAGCACAAGGGAAGAATGTACCTGCTGCTTTACAATTTTTTGTCTTCCCTTCTCACTCAACTCCATTCAGCTGGAAATCCTTGTGTGGAGGCAGACTAGATAGTTACCTTACCTTCTGTACTAGCATTTTCTTGCTTCTTATTTCTGGCTCATATATTCATCTGGGAGACCTCCTTGGTTACATCAGCATGAAGATTGCTTCCCAGATGGGAATATCTCATATGTGTTTATCTTGCAGGCATTTTTATGGCACCTGAGGACTAGGAATGAAGCAACACCAGAAAAGGTATGTATGCCATAAGCTCTCTTGTATCCTTTAGAAAAGCCTTTGTAGCATCTCCTCCTTGTATTTTGCACATACAAAGCCATGAACTGCTACTGAACCCTACATAAAGAGCTCTGTCCACTCCCCTCTTTCAGCTGCCTGTGAATTTTGTGAAGTACAGTAGCCTACCGAGCAATTAATAGTCTCTGTGTGCATTTATCCTCTGCCTCACTGTAGTCTTGGAAGACCCTCACCTACTTATTGAAAAATTTGAGGACAACTTTGATGGACATTGTTTCAGAAACAAAAGTTATGCAAATCCAAACTGTATGTACAAAGGGGAGATCATCCTTCCACAACCACACCTGGTATCATGACTACTTCAAAGCTGAAAATGTCTTTTGTTATCAACTTATATATCTCATCATTCCTTTTAAATCTCTCCTCTTCTCCCAACAAGTATAAATCGTTTTTCTCCACTTACTATCCTCTAAGCTTAATAAACTCTTCCAGGTTTTACCATAAAAACCAGGACAAGACCATCCAACCTGTTCTGCAATTCCCTGCTCATTCATTAATAAGACTTGACATTGAACAGTTGAACCTGTTCTCTCCTATATGCTTTCCTATCTCTCTGCAAGGGTTAGGACACACTTTACAGAGGAAATGGACAGATTCCCAGCCCATGCAACTTCTAAAAAAGTAAGCTTTATACAACACTGTTTAGCTGTACCCTAGGCTCCTCTGCATGGAGGCTCATGCCATCTCCACCATCTATATTCACACACTACTTTCCTTACCCATCTGTTCCTGTTTGGCCTTCCTCCAGTAGACATGCTAAAAGTATGACTCTGAACCTGCGAAAGTAATGAGTATGCACCACTGCTGTGCTCACCACCTAGCATGGAGCAAGAGACAGTTGCCCCAAGCACCTGCCAACTATGAGTGCCTCACTGGAGGATGTCACCCAGTCACACTCCATCATTTCTACATCCTCCACATGCTCCCCAGCTCTGGTGCCAGATGCCTCTGCTTTATCTCGCAAACATACTCTTGGTCCAATCACTCTTTCTGTGTCATCTGAGGATGCTTTTTTACATATAAGAAGCTATGAACTTGGCCCAGAATGAGGGTATACAATGATGGCATTTATCTTCCAGGGTGAGAAAAGGAAAGGATAAAGTTCAAATGTCATTAAGTCCTGAAAATGCCCCTACTGATGTTTTTTCTCATTCTTTTCAGGAAAACAAACATTACATGCTGCCAGATACAAACAGTGATACTGATAACAAGAAGCAATATTTTAAAACACATAATTTATACAATCATTTCTTATCCAAGGGCCCTTAAGGTAATTGTGACAATGTGAAGATGGGGACAGGCTTGTTTGTGGTACATGCCCCATTTTTATCTTGTGTAACCAACACCTAAAACCTGTATTCCATTTATTCCTTTGCCCTATGTAGAGTCATAGAAACATAGAATGGTTTGGGTTGGAAGGGACCTCACAGATCATCTAGTTCCAACTTCCCTGCCACAGGCAGGGACACCACCAACTAGACCAGGTTGCTCAAAGCCCCATCCAACCTGGTCTTGAACACATCCAGTAATGGAGCACCCACAAATTCCCTGGGCAACCTGTTCCAGTGTCAGAGTGAAGAACTACTTCCTCATTTCTAATCTAAATCTCCCCTCTTCCATTGTAAAACCATTACCCCTTGTGCTCTCACTACAAGACCTTGTAAAAAGTCCCTGTCTAGCTTTTTTGTAGGCCCCCTTCAGAACTGGAAAGCCACAATATGGTGTCACCGGAGCCTTCTCTTCTCCGAGCTGAACAACCCCTGAGGTTAGAGGTTAGCCTTACCCCTTGTTCCTCAAACTGAAAAGACAGAAAAATTACTCACCAATGTTCTGATACTTCTTATTCTCCAACATATTTAGGTCTTTCTCAATACTGCTGGAGTACACTTTTGGTAAGTAACCAAGTCTGTGTCTTTACTGACACCCACCAGGGCAGCTGGAAAAAAAGTTTACCTGAAAATCCAGCTATGACCTAGTAGGTGTCTGATAAGTGATGTTGTTCTCAGGTTGGGAGGAACAGGTAGTTTGATGTCTAGGCAGACCACACAGGAAATCCTGTACAGATATCAGTGTTTTATTGCCCAGGCTTGCAGTTTATCTCATGCTGGAGGAAGGTGCCTTACTACTCCTCAGTTGATGATACGGTACTAGTACTAGAAGTTCTCTGTTGTCTGCACATAGCAAGAGGACCTTCCGCCTTTCAATCTTCCATTGAAGTGTAGGGGTATCCAGTGAAAGCCTCTCCTGGGATGGCATTTTGCCAACTACAAGCTAAGGACTTCCTTGAATGTTGAATGCGTCCATGTCCCAAGCAAAAGTTGCCCTTCCCGACTTTGTGTGCCCCTATTCATTTCCTAATCCCAAATTAGTTGTTTCTCAACCACCATCCCTACTGGCCTGAGCAGACAACAGTGACTTCATAGAGGAACTTGTTTTGCAAGAGTTTGACAAATCTGTGGCACTGACAGTTCTTCCATCACAGTAGTATACATCCTCCAGGTACCACATGTCCCAGGTTACCAGCTGCTGTAGTAGCAGACCTGACACAGCAATATCACATTACTATAAAGGACAAGCCTGAATATTTTTCCTAGACCATGGGATTTTCAAAGAAGGATACCATGCATGAAAACATCAAGTGTATACAGTATTTTTGCCTGGAAAGGAAAGTTCCGAAGTCAAAATAACAGTGTCCATCATGTAACTGTTCAGTTTTCTAACAACCTTTGACTTTTCCTCTGGGTTGTCTTTCATATGGTATTGTTCCTCTCTAATTGCTCCTTCAGTTTTTTATTTGAGGCAATGCCCAAGCAAAACTATGACAAAGATAAGGTAGCAGGTATACTGTGATCACTGCTTGCCACAATGACCTCTAATGTCTTCCAGTTAGCTTGCACTTCACCATCAATGTGCTTTCCACCTGTTACATGGTACTATCAATCCTAGTTTTTTACAATAAGGACCATATTTTGACCTGTATTTGTCTACCGTAGTTGATGGTAGGCACTAACATCTTTGTCCACAAGACACAACCAAGATACCACCGAGACAGTAAAAGTAACAAAAAAAAATAGTACTTTTTAGAGTCAGATGTAACTGATTTAATATGACTTATTAAATATTATTTAATTAATAAAATTAATATGATTTAAAAGCTGTCTCCCCTAGGATTGCTCAGCTCAGAGATACTTTACGGAGAACAGAATGCTAACTCTCATTAGGGATGCTGAAACCCTTTCATGTGACTCATGAGAACCTACTGAAAATAAAGGCCACACTTTTAGTTTCATCCAGACAGTTTGCACATTAATCCTAAATTGCTCATCCATTACACAAAGTACAGGAGCACCTGCCCTGTCCCTCATATCCAAGCACTGCTTGGTACACTACATCAGACTGTAGTAGCAGAAGTGAGCTGGTTGATATTAAATAAGTTTTTGATCTGAAATTTAAAATTATTCAGGTTCAAGAGAGTATTGGACACTTTTGCAGAGGCAGGCAATTTAATATAACTGGCCGCTGTTCACAGTCAGGATACATTGAGACCATCTCTTTTGTTTGTCATCTTTAGTAGATAACAATCACAGCTGGGAATCTGAGCATCTTTCAACTCTCTGGTCACTTAATGCAGCATTTTTGGTATCACTGGTTGCATAAAAGATTGTGGCAAACAATAAGCTCACCTGATGCAAACAGTGGAAACTGTTTAAACTGTGATCTTTCATGTAGCTAAGGCAATTGAGAGTGCTTGAGCTTCTGTCCCTCCCATTGCAGTGAACTCTGCATTATGTATACTCTGGAGTCTTTGTTTAAAAAAATGCCAACTCTTCTACTACAGCAGAAAAGTCGCTGAATGTTTTGTGTAAAATCTACAGGAGGATATAGTCCTTATGCATTCTGCAGCTGCTAACTATGTTTTCTTTTTCCTCCCAAGACTGTGCTTACAAACAGCAGTCAAATACTATTATTGTTATAATTGAGACATCTGTTAAAACTGTAAAAGCAAAAAGCACCAAAGTAGAAAGGAAAATGTTAAAATAATGGTAGTCAATGGTAGAAGGACAAACAAAAGGTTTTACAAATAGATAAGGATCAGAAGGATTTTGAGGGAGACTGTAGTCTCTTGGTGTGATGGATGGAGGCGAGTTGATGACAGATGAGGCACAAAGAGCTGCAAAGCTAAAAGATTTCTTTGTCTCAAGTATGTTCACTAGGGAGAAAGAGGGAAACATGCCAGAATCAGAGAGAAGTTTCCTGGAGGCAGAAAATGAAAAATTAATGAAATGAAGAGTGACACCAGAATAAGTAAAAAGGAATCAATCAGTAAAAAGGATTCTAGTATTGGATGGCATGTATCCCAGCACTCAGAGAGATACTGTATTTATACATTTTAACTAAGTTAGGAACTAAATTTTATTAGCATCAAGAGAAAAGGCATATGAGTAACCACACTTAGCATGGTTCATTAGGGGTTGAGGGATGGGTAAAAAGAGATTTTCAGGGTAAAAGACTGTAGAATGGTGTGGATTAGGGTACAAAAAGCAGGCAGCTCTGAAGTAAGACAGACTATGAACACTGGCTGCAAAAGCCAGTATTGTCACACTGCATGTCTAAATGAAGATAAAACTTTAAATTAAAACTTTGTGTACATAGACATGTGAATAAGGGTACTAACACTTCAATTTAAGAGAGGTTTTAGATAACTAAATTATCAAATTGAAAACTAATTACCTGGGTTCTTAAAATATTTACATTGAAAATATTGTATGCGTATATATGTATGTTGTATTTATTATTCTGAAGCCTAATTGCAATTAAATTGATGTACTATGAAGTTTCTAAATCAGGATTCACGTAGCACAAACTAAATAAAGGATATGTATAAAGGTATGGACAGTTAAACGAGACTCAGAATCTGTCAGAAATATAGGAAACCCCTTATTTAAATGCATGACATAAATCAGTAAGGACAGGAGGACTGGCCCAGAAATTTACAGTAGCTGGACATAACAGGCTAGAGACTTAGGTCATTATGTTGATATCTAAACAAGTTACAAAAAACATGCAGTTATTAAAAGAGAGGAGATGTTTAGTGACATGAGGACCAGGAAGAAAAAAAATTGAATTAGGGATCAGGGCATTTCACACTTCATTACAACCAGGATTTCTAGAACTGTGAAATGCTCTGTAAAAAAGTTTGCCATAAAATAAATTGAAAACAGACACAAAGCCAAAGAGAACTTAACATTCCATTGGGCACACTCAGGCATTTTTAAACATCATAGGTCAATGTCTATATTTTACAGTATGAGCTAGAAGCCACAGTAAAATGTGGAACCTCCTTATGCTATGGTACATATAAGAATCTGTACAAATCTACTTTTTACTGAAGTCAGTTAAGCAATTTGTGTAAATTTGTATTCACTAATAAATAAGAATCATTACAAATTCAGAGTAGCACCTTCCTTCTCAAGTCATACTGTTGATTTCACGTCATTGTATAACTCAATGCTAGCTACACCTTGAGTGAAGATGCAACAAGTTGAGATCCTATAACAGAAGAATATGCATAAAGGGAGATAAAATAGTCTCCAATAGGAATTGGATTATGAAAATGAATCATGTGCAATTCATTGGTGTTAATTCAAAATTGATGATTTTTTAAAAACCTCACTAAGGCAATAAAGTAATATTGATCTCATTTTCTGCAGAATAAAAGTGATAACATTAAAATAGAAATTATAGAACATAGAATTAAAATAATCAATAACACTCTGCATATCGCTACACTGCACAATTACAATGCATACTAATTCATGAATATTAACTAAGTCTTATTGGTTTTTTGTGGGAAGTCATTCTCAGAAGTGAAACAAATTTCTTCACTATCACATCTCATATTGCAGTTGTTTGTTAACAATATCCACTTCATGCTTATTTCATCATCACCCAAACAGTGCACAATACCTGCTTGTTTTTGAAGTATAGAGGGATGTTGCTTCTTTTTGCATATACATGTTGGCACGTATTTAGTTCAGTGAATATGGCCAGACAACCAGGCCCTGCACTAGAAACAGAATTGCAAATGTTTGTGGCAGTCTTTACTAGGAGTTTGCTTCAGAGTTTGCAGTTAGCCCTGGAGAAGGCTCGCTCAGTCCTACCAACAAGCGACAGCATTGCTTGTAGAGTTCCTTTGTGCCAGAACTGCTCAATGTAACAGCAGAGTTGAAGTGTAAAATGAGAATGTGTGGCACTCAGCCCTGTGTTTAAATTCACCAGGCAATCCCTCCTATTCGACAGAGACAGCCAAGAGAGAAGCTTGTAGTAACCGCTAAAACATGCCAGCTGTTTATTTGGCTTTCTTCCCTCACAGATTACTAAACAGCACAGACTGAAACAAAGGATTAGGAATGCTCATGATTTCATTTTGATAGAAAAACCACGGCTAGAAGGAGATTCTGTACTATAAATTAAGTATAAGATTTTTTTTTCCTACTTATTTCAAATAGAACAAAGCCAAATCAGTTAAGTAAAATTAATGCAAATAAATGAAAATGTCTGGGATTTTTCAGCAGAAAGAGAAAGATTTTACACTCTGACTCTGAGCAATTGCCATATCACTCTGTGCTATGTCAACTGCAATGGGAATTGAGTTCTTGATGTTTGTTTCCAAGATGCAAGTGGACAGGGTGCTAGATAGTGTCACTGAAGCTCCCTTTCCTACAAAAGGTTGGACCAGATGATCCTTGGAGGTCTCTTCTAGCCTGAGCAGTTCTATGATGATTGAAGTATTAATTTTTCCACTGCTTTCTAACCAAGTTATCTTAGCACTTTTTTATTTTAAAGAGTTTAAAAGCAGTACACTGGAATTATATGATAGCTATCAGTGCAGACTGAATTTCTTCACCAAGTAGCAGGGAATGTATAATCTTGTGCACTGGACTGATCATGCAACTTGCTGCTGCTTTAGGCAGGCAGTTAAGGTAATTGCCCATCATAGAGACTCTTACACTGATTGCATACTAGAAAGAGGAGGCAACTGGTTTCCCATTCTCTCATTTGCTAATATTAGCTTTATGTTGCTACCACCAGATCTATGTGTAATGCACAACTCTTTACAACTTTGTTTACATTGCACAAAATATAATTTGTTTACTATAGAAATCTTAACCAAGCTTTAAATGTTCATTGAGAACCAAAACAATCTAAAAAATGAAACCTTATTTCTTTGTAAACTAAGTGTTAGAAGGCAATTTAAGCAACAGAACAAGCAGTTCACAAACTATTTAAAAGGCATGCTTCCTTCCCTGTGTAGTTCTTGGTGCCCTAAATGAGAAATATGTACAGATCTTAATAAAAACAATTATGAGCAGAAGCTTTTGCTTCCTAATCAAAGTAGAGGTGCCACTGGAACACAGCTTTTCTTTGTCATGTTGTAATTAAAAATACTCCTTACACATTTATGTATATACATGAGAGAGAATGGTCCAAATACATACATCTATGTGATTAGAACACTGAAGTAAAAGATGGCTGTGATGTTTAGCCATTTAATGAGTGTAAATACACATAAAAATGGTAACAAGTAAGCAATCCACTAGTCTTTATCCACAGACCAGATAAAGCAAAGACCATGTAAAAAATGCTTTCTCACTTAACCTTGAATGATATCACCTTTAAATTATATTGCCACTGCTTTCAACCCTCGGTCTTTTTTGTGGTATTGCCAGAAGAAATGCCCATTACAGCCACTGATGCTTCATGGAAATGGTTCTTCTAAATATAAAAATGCAGCAGTAGCTTCAAAAAGGCTGAAGAGAATGTTTTATAAACTGTACTGCTGACACATAAAGATGAGTATTCAACAGACAACTACACCAAAAATTACACCTTTCTGGTTTTTGAGACTTCATTGGCCAAATGAAGATATCTGTAATACAGAAGACTTTATCTGAGATCATCACTCTGAATGCTACTGACTGAAAAAGAGGCCTAAGGCACTGCACTCAAATGTAGATAGCTAAATTGTAGAAGAGGCAAAACAATTTAGCACCTGTCTCTAAAGAAAGCAGGCAAATTGCATTTTTTACTCTACTGAGACTTTTCGTGTCATCTCAACATGCAAACACAGCAAAAAATACAATTCCAAAATTAATTTTGGTCGACAAGATTCTTACATCAAAGTGATTAAAATTCTGTCTTTTCTAAATATAATCATTTGACACAGTTCAGGACAGCTGCTCCACTACATTCCTTAGGCTGTTTCCCCTATATTTAAACAAAATAAATATATACTAAATATGTTGTATAACACAGTAATGTGCTTAGGTGTTAACACTTCTCTAATGCATGTAAAAAGTCTTCAATCTGAGTACATTCTATCAACCCCCAAAAATGAAGCATTTACAACACAGTAACAATACTGACTTGATTTGTCATTATATTGGGCTCTTATATCACAAATGTAGGGCTTTATCTTATATCCGAGCAAATCTGAGCACACTGCAGACACAGTACAATTTTCTTGGAGATAAATACTTGGGTGCACAACTGGACAATCTTACCAGTGGTGTATAAGTGAGAAACGTGAAGGAAGATGCTTGCAGATAAGATATGGCTCATAACAGGTCAGAGCAGAGGCTGACATAAACTTTGTTTTGTCAGAGAGAAATTGCAGGCATATCAGATCACTGTGGCAGAGGTTGAAGTGTGAGTGAGATTGCTTACATCAGTGTAAAACCTGTTTTTTCTCAACTAGTGACAGAAAGGATTTCCAGCTTTCATTCTGGACACGAGTTTTGAGGCACTGAGGGGACAGCACTGGAGAATGAACCCAGGTTTGCTCAGAAAGGTTTGTTCAGGCAACATAAGGAAGTGTCTCCAAAATGATGTCAGCCAAGTGTGCCAAGTTTTTGAATATCTGAGAAAGTAATTCAGGCCTCAAACCTGCCTCAGTCCTGGTTAAAGGCAAAGAAATATGGGAAGTGAAATACCAAAATGATGTAAGTGCATATGTAGTCCTTCAGTGCCTTATCTACCATTTCATGTAGGCTTCCCATGCCAAAAAAACCCTAACCTGAATTAGTTGTAACCCTGATTTGATCTGTTTTGAAAGAGAGAAAGAAAGAGAGAAAGAGAGAAAGAGAGAAAGAGAGAAAGAGAGAAAAAGAGAGAAAGAGAGAAAGAGAGAGAGAGAGAAAGAGAGAAAGAGAGAAAGAGAGAAAG
>JANHGN010003363.1:0-55856 GCA_024605025.1 Megaceryle maxima
CCCTCTCAGTCCGTTCCCATCCTGGCCTGTTGCAAAGGATCATTTTCTCTGCTAGTCCAGTGTCCGGGGAAAGGGAAAAAACTGTGCTTGAAAACAAATTGTCCCTCTCCTGTTTTTAGAAGGAAAAGCTTAAGCTTCAACCTAGGCGCGTGGGTAAAATGACACAAGGGAAGAGCTGTGGGACCATTGCCTCGGGCAGCCTCCACCTAACCGGCGCAGAGAGGCGTTCCCCGGGCCGAGCGCGGCAGGCCCCAGCTGCTGCCACCACTCTCTAAGGCATCGCGCCCCAGTCCCCGCACCGCGGCGCTCCGGCTACTAGGCCCGCGACGCCTCGGCACCGCGGGGGACGATGTGGAGTACGAGCGGCCCCGGCGAGCAGGCAGCAAACCCGGAGGGCTGCGGCAGGGGGACCTGTCCCAAGAACGGAGTCCCGACGAGGCGGCCGCCTTTGCCTCCGCCATGCCCAGCGACACCGCGACTACAAATCCCAGCATGCACCGCGCCGCCGGCCTCCGATGCCCCCACCCCCGTTGCGACAACCCGAGCACCAGCGTGAGCAGCCGACAGGGCGCGGGGCTTTCCATAGCTCGCTTTCCGTAGCTCGCTTTCCGCAGCTCCCTCCCCGCCGCGCTCCGCCGCCTACCCGGTCTCTTGAGCCGGGCGCTCGTACAAGGCGAGCAGACCAAGGCAGGAAAATCCGCCGAACTGTTAAGCGAGCTGTAGACGCAGCCATCTTGGCGAGTGGGTGGGTCGGGCGGCGGGGGACTTCCGGCAGAGGGGGGAGCGCAGGCGCAGACGTAGCTGTCCTTCCTCTCCCCGCTCCTCCCCTCCCCACCCCGCCCCTCCCCGCCCCGCGGGAGGCATGTCTGTGGCGGCTCCACTGCGGTCCGGGCGAGTCTGGGGTCGTCGGGACCCGTCCCAGCGGTAGCGTTACTCCCGACCAGTTAAAACTGCCTCCTTGCCTATACCTGCCCTTGGCTAACCAGCCGCCGTGGCACGGCGGAGTCTTCCCCTCAGAGCCCTGCAGGGCACTGGCATTGCCTGAGGCCCCGGGAGGGGGTTCACTGGAAGCACCAGCGCCGTAGCCAAGCCTCAGCGGTATGGGCCCTTAGTGGGAGTGAGGCCTGGTGCCTAATTCCAGCAACAGCAAGTTTGTGATTCATGTTTTCAGTAGGATGCTCCTGAACTATTCCAGAGCTAGCTAATGACAAACTGGGCAAAACAGGCCTAGGCTTTAATAGCTCTGCTGTCTTTGTTCCACAGAGCAATGCAATTCAGGAAAGCCAGACTTCCTCTCAGTAAAACATTTCTAGTTTCATAAGCACTTGCCTGTGTTTCTTCAGTTATTTTGTAAGCCACTGTGAGTAGTTTCTCAGCCGGTGAGCTTCCTTCAGCCATGTTTCGACCCAGCGCTGGCTGAAATAGCCCATTTCAGCACAGCTAGTAGAGGGTGATGTATTTTGCATGAGACAGACCAACCCCGAGTGGGGAAATCCATCCCTAGACTGAAAAAAGATAATATTCTGAAATCTTTAAAGATGTGCATTCAACAAATCCTAAGAGCTTGGACTGTTACAGATAGGAAGGCTCCATATGCAACCAGTACATTCAGTGCTCTGCCAAGGCCAGCTAGAAGGGAAACTGCCCATGCCAACGCTGGTGAACTCCCTCAGCTAACACATGAAGGCCCTGTGCAAACCATCTGCTAGAAACAGTCCCTCCCAGCTGCCAGGGGCTGGGAAAGGCTTGTGGGAATAGTACTTGACATAAGACAGACTTGGGCTGGGAAAAGTTCTAGCAATATCCCACTAAAGGCAACTTCATTTCAGAGCCAAAGATCATTTCTGAGCATGTTCGGAATGTATGGCTGTAGATAAATAGGTATAGACATACAGAAAACAGTGCTGTCACTTTTTCCTTCCTGTTTAAAATTTCTACTTTTTTTCTGGGGTAGATGCTTTTCACTTGGCTAATAAAGTATCTAAAAACTCATGGAAAAACAGAGGTGAAATCCTATTACTTGTCCAAGTCCCACAGTGTCAAGTGTGACACAGTACGAAGAACCAAAATATTGCTTTAAAAAAAAATCTGTACTATATATGCTGTGAGGTAGGCACTAGCTTTTGGTACTGTTTTCCTAACCCAAGAACTCCCCTCTTCCTCAGACTGTAGCACAGTACTTCTGACATCCTCTACCTCAGTACAGACACTACAGACCTTTAGTACTGCTGTCTTGCTCTGCTCCAAGAAGAGAGAGAAGGCTAGGCTCTCAGCAGATGATCAGAAGGAAGAGGATCTTTGGCCCCAGATGTAGTATCAGCTTTTCCTCAGGTCCTTCAGCATCTGCCTTCCAGACCCCTGATGCTCTCATTGTTAACAGATACAGCCATCTTCTGAAGGAGCTCGGTGCTGAGCTGATGAGGGTCCTCAGTTGCTTTGTCTCTTGTCCAGGGCTCTGCTTCCAACACCGGGTCTCAGAAATAGTGAGAACTGAGGACCCTTCTGCTCAGTGTGAGCTGTCTCCTACCACTGCCAAGGTGCTGTTACTCAGAGTTGATTCACAAGAGCTGTCAGAAGTGGTGCTCCCTTCTCCCTGAAATGTTATCAGTCAGATGCAGATTTTAGGTGACAAAAGTACTGTGACTCACAAATGACAGTGACAGTTGTTAGCAGATCCTGAGATGTCTCAGATGCTAAAGCTTGGGAAGGCAATTTACCTTCTCAGACTCTAAACCATGGTGCAATTTCACACAAAAAAAAAAACCGTAATATTTTAAATGTATAGTTTTCTGGAATACTTTGTGTGGGTAGCAAAGTTCTTACTCTCTTGGCAGGTCAGAATGAAATTGTACTGACTGTCCTATAAAGTTTGTACTGCTGCTTCATATGCTTAAACAGCAGCTTTAACCCTGCAGCAGGGCCTATCCTGTTTCTGTCACAATGACTGCAATTGCATAAAAATAGTAAAACACAAAAGCATGACATACTGCATACACTTAAAAATAAAAGTGGAAACTGTTGTTAATGCATTAGTTAAATACAAACCTAAATGCCAAGAAACCAGATGCTACCTAATTTGACAGTGACCCCCTGATGGCATAAGTAACTGTAGGTCTCTGTAATTGCAAACATTATTGTTACTGTTATTTTGTTGCCTATGTTATTTTAGTACCTACATAACCCATGTAAGAAGGATCTTGTAGCTGCAAAGTAGGCAGATCCTTTCACAGAGAATTTACATTGGAGGCAAATTAGTTTCCATGGAACAGAATATCTAACCTTATGGGAAGCTAGCTACTTCCCCTTTTTAGTTTAGTTTAGTTTCTCGTTTTTAGTTTATGCATATTCAAAAGATCCATCCCGTTTCAGCATTTTTTTAATTTCAGATATATCTCTGTCAAGTTGTAAAATAAAAAAGCAAAGCACCAAACTGTGCATTTGAAAATTAAAATCAAGCTTCTCTTCCATTTTACAGTTAGATCTAACTGATCTCATTATGCTGAGATGTATCTCAAAGGTGTTTTGCCAGACTTCACTAAGCCATTAGCCATCCTCCATCCTAGAAATTTGAATCCTTGCTAGACATAGAATTACAGCTTAAGATAAACTGATTATCCTCATAATATGTCTCCTACTTAACAAAATAACAGTGTCTCATATGTAAATGCAATCTAAAATTCAGCATCCAGCAAAGGTCATTAGAGAGATGACACTTTGAATCAAGAAATGTTATTATTCAGCTAAAAATGCGATAAAATAAAAAAAATACCGGTGTTCTAACAGTAGGAGCTGAATATATAAACATTAACCACTAAGCTCTTACAAAACTCTACTCTTTAAATGGTTTTAACAATCTCTTTTTACAATAGGGACAAGAAGATTATTTAGAAATGGACTATTATAACAGTGAATGCTCACAGTATCCTTCTGCTTAGGTAAACAGTATTATCTACAGCTTCCAGATGGAGAAAATGAGACTTTTCTCCATAGTTCTTATGTGTCCAGTCTCAATCAACAATGAAGTGGAAGGGCCAGGATTAGCAGAGGGGTGTTCTCTATAAACGATGTCCTTGTGATTTATCCTGCAGTCATCAGCATGATACATAAATAGTTGCCTGCCAAGTACAGGATGCCGCAGTGCCTTATGAAATGTGGAGATGATATAGGTGAGATTCTCAGGATGACAATCCAATTCCTTTGAATCCAGATGCCAGATTTCATCTTAAGTATGAAAAGCTTTCTATTTCACACTGTTCTAAGTAGCTATTTTAGATTAGCATCCCTCTTAAATTGGTTTCTGGAAAAGGACCAAATGTTGCTTTCATGTTTTTTAAACAGGCTTTACCCTTAAAACTCATCAGGAACTCCACCAAAGCCAATAGTAATACACAGTCTGAATTATACACTTCCAATTGGTTTTCTGAAGAAATGAGGTTTCCGTGTTCATTACTGTACAATATCAACCAAATGACACAGAGATCTCAAAGATAAGGCCATTCCTATGTCTCATGAAAATGAGCAACCAGGAGCCACCAGCTGAGAAGGCTGCAGTATCACCACACACATGGGGAGAGCTCTACAACACCCACTATGAAAAGAGATTCATCTGGCTCCAGCACTCATATACCTAGCTTACAGAGTAATACTTCCACTTGATAAAACAATTCCATGTAGTAGCAGTGAAAGTGATATAAATCAGAAATCTACATGTATATACCTGATACATACATAACTATGTGTCAGCACAGGCGGCTGAACACAATACTTTGAAGTCAGCACTGCTGTAACTCTGAACTAGGATGCCAATCTTGATATGAGCAAAGAAAGTATAATCACATTGAAAGATTTTTCTTTCAATTGTATAGATAGAATATATGTTATGAAATAATGACAAAGTTCCTGATGCTGATGCAATACATGCTGTCATGATCAGGTTACTATAGAAGTAGTCAGGAAGAGCTATCCTGAATTACAGGTTGATTGAACCCCAGACAAGAGGCCACAGCAACTGAGCATCAGAATAGCACTACTCAGGAAAAAGACCTTCAAAATTGCTGAAACCAGCACACAGTAAAAGCGTTAACAATTGAAATTGCCTTCAGCTAAACTACTCTTTAGTGCTGTGTTGGCTTTTTGTAAAGTCGTTGTGTTCACTATTTACAATCCACTATGTATTTAAAGCAATGATACAGTATTGCATTTAATGAATATGCTGAAATCCTGCTGCCAGGAATTGGCTTTAGCTTAGCCAAGCAAGCAGAATTCAAACGAGCCTAAACACATGGGCTCAAGAAATGATACTTTTTTTTTTTTTTTTTCCAGAGGAGTGGTTTTTATGTGAATAAAGCTGTTTTGAGAATACAAACTAAACTTTATAGACTCTATGTTGTCTGATTTTCCTGTCAGCTGCTCACTGGCAACTAGCTGAATATTTTTATCAGTATTACCTATAGGTTACCCTCCAGCTAATTAAATTGCAAATAGCTTTTCTGTCCCATGGTTAATCACTGGGCAGCAACTGCAAAGGCCTACAGGCCACTGACACTGGTCTTTTGTACTCTTGAGCTGCAAGGAAGACTGTCTAAATTAAACATAAAGGCTGTTGGCTGAATTTATAGCATTTCAGATGATCATTAACAGAGCACTCTTTTGAAGCTGTTGATTAAAAAATTTCTTCAGGGAATATTAAAGTATACCATCTGCACGCAGTTCTTTTTCTCATAGGTATTTGTGCACTGAAATAAGAAAGAGGGACCTGTTGGTTAAGTACCAAACAACCAAACAATTTACTGCCTGACTTCTGAGGGCTTTTATCAGAAAGGTAAGTGGAAGGATTTGGGATAGTTCATAATAACACTTTTTCAAGAAGAACATGGAAGACAAAAGATTCGGTCTGATGCAGTAACTCAATGGGAAATTCCTGTGGGTAAGTTCATCTCATTTAGCAAAACAGGTAAGTTTCTCCTTGCCTTTTGGCAGGCTCACTACAGAACAAGAATCTTAGAAATTAGTCCTTTTCTATTGTTTTTGTTAGCATTCTACATGAGTGTCACTTCTATACCTCCCTTTGACTATAACCACATACAGTTACATTGTTTTATATCATTGTTCTGATCTGATGGTGGATGAGTTCCCCAAACTCTAACATTTATTGAAACCTTTTTTTCATATTAAGAAAAGGTCACTTTAGCAAAATATTTTCTCCAGAAAATAATTAAAAAGCCACCCAAGTCTCTAGTATAATTCAATAGAAATTAACACAGTTAGTGAAAACTGAAATTAATGAAGTTACTGAAAATATCAGAATTTGTCACCTGATCATGCTGCCAAGACAGCCACCATTCTTTGATTCTGTGATTCATTCTTCCTCGGTTCAGACATTATTGCAGCAATGCTGTGATCAGCTTTTCTTAACAGTCTATGGAAGGAGAGTAGATTTTCCATTACACAAAAAATGCTGTTAATGCTACTCGTCGCAGCTTATAAGATAGTAAATGTACAGTAGTGTGCTATTCTAATATCCTGATAACTGAGTTTTCTTTTTTATCTCCTCCCTTAAACCCTGTTTTCTCAATCTCTAATCCCTATAATCTCAGTAATGCTTAAGTAATCATTAGCAAACACAAACTCCAGACCATATAATTTTAAAAAGATATTAATAAACTGTGAATATAGACTTACCCAAAATAGTAATTGATCCAGGAAAGTTTTTGCTTAGCTACCACGGTTCCCTGTTGCAGTATAACCATGGAAGCAATGTATATAAGCATTCAGCTTTACAGCTCTGTCCAGCTTTTTAGCTGGTTTGACAGCCTGGACTGATTACCATGATGCTGTAGACCCTTCAGGGTCCATGATGCTATTGCAGACTGGCCAAATTTGAGTCCTGACTCATCTCCTGTGTGCTGTAGGCCTGCCTTCTGCTCATGTACTAAGGTGGTATCACTCACCACACTTAACTTCAGCTGTATAAAACTAGTTCTCTACGCTCTCTCAATGGTCACTGGAGGGAAACAGGCACCTCCAAATTGTGAGTTATCTGCTGTACTCTGAACAGCTCTCTTAGGATGATTACTAAGGAGTGTCTCCTCATGGTACCTCTCTCTTCCAGTGAGTGTACAGGAACAAATGACCAGTTCAGCAGACTAAAGATACCCAACTTTTAGGCAGCTACCTTCAGGCAAAACAAATCTTATCCTGAGCTTCAGGCTAGTAGCTCATCCCAGGCCTCCTTATCTAAAGATCAGATCCATATATTTTATTAAATTATTAGAAAATGTTATACAGATTATAAATGCATTTACTCAAAGGCACAATAAGCTCAATTTATATTCTGAAGGGCCTCCAGCATTTTAATTTAACAGGCTGGAAATTCTGCAGCATCTTTACTTAAATTTAAATAGTGAGTTATTGTCATTAATTAAATAAAAATAATGAAATAACTTCAATATTCCTTGTGTTATTTATATTACAAATAGTTTATTTTTTTATGTTGCACATATTCAGGGTTCAAGGTTCTAGCAACTGTATTTTGTGCTGGGTTTTGTGTGATGAACAACTACTTGTAGAAGTTATCAAAGGAAAAGCCAGGAGTTTTGACAGACAGCTGGCAAAGAGAAAATTTGGGATTTTATAACCTAAGAAGCCATCAGGAGTTTGGGAGTGTGGGATAATAGTGGTTGGATATTTCTGCTCATATAAGCAGCTAACTCTCTAAAGGTGACACTTAAAGTTCAAGTTAACAATGTGATTACACTTAGTGATGCATGTCAGTAAAGATCTTTTTCTTCAGGCTGATTTCAGACTCACTAGCTTTTTTTTTTTAGTTCTCTGAAGGAAACTATTTCTGGAGCTTGTCAAACCCACTGTACTCTATGCCCTAGATTGATAGCTTTCTCAAATCATATTATAGCCCAGAGTGGCAGACCTACCATTTTTTGCAGGGGAATAGCTGCTTTTGCAAGTCATTTTCTTCCCTACCACTTTTCTACATGTTTCTACTAACATCAAGATGTTTGGCATCTAGTGCAGAGCAGTAAATCCAAGCAGGCTGCTAAATATCTACTAATCCCAGACATTGTGCATGCACAGGTTTTCTCTGTATCGATGTGCACAGTGAGGCTTCTCCTTCACAGAAGCCATTCAACTCGTGCCATGTACACTCAGAAAATCATCAGGTTTGCAATGCAAGAGTTTGAGTGTTAATACGTTGGTCTGTTGACAAGAAGTTAGTTTGAGATGTCCAGAACACATTCAAATTGATGCACATGCATAAAGATCCAGTATGCCTTAAATGCATTTGCTTCCACATTTGCCTTTGGAACGTCATATACTGACTGAGAAACATGAGAGCACCTGTGTACCTCTACAATATATACTTTTATAGTTGAAAAGCCCATTCAACTTACTATATCAGGAAGAACTGAGTTAATATGAGAGGCTTAAGAGATCTATCTAAGAGGCATTTTCAAACACGACATGATCTTCATAGCAGATGAGCTGTAGTATGTCAAATGAAAGAAGGTTTGGAATAGGAATCCAAGTCCCTACTACTAAGTGGATTCAAGAGAATTAGGGGATGGGCAGTTACCCTCTAGCTGGTTGCAGTTGCATGATGGCACTGCACAGTGGTTGCACTACTTTAAGCATTAGCTATAATCTCATGTGTTTCTGACTATGGCTATCAGTCATTCTGTCAGGCTATTAATGCTGGCAGATCTACTTTTTGTATTATGTAATGTATTTATTTTATCCTGAAAGATTTTTACCAAATCAGGTATAAAAAAACAAAACCATAAAGCTTCAGAACTTACTGCCAGCTGCATAATGCACAAATCTCACAGCTATTCCTTTTGACTTTCTTGGCTTTTTTTGTTTGTTTTTTCCTGTGATAACCCATATTTCCCACTCTTGGCTTTCTACCAGTGAAATTATTTATGCCTCATTCTTTTATTTATTGAATTACAAGTCAAGCACTAGGAGTAATTTTTGGTATCATTATACATGAAAGTTGAACACAAGGGATTTACTGAGAAGCTTCATGAAACTATTATTTTGTACTATTTTTCAAAGTTTTCAGCAGCCTCTGGGTATATAAAATAAAGAATATGAGAATATGTTGCATTTACATGCACTTTTTATTTCCTCCATGTAAGGTCCTCATACATTTCTCAGAAATGCATGGATTGACTCTGCTTACATAAAATCTACCTCAAATCATGTATATATGAATAAGGAAAAGCCATCTACACAGTCTGCAATAAAACAGCAGGAACTATCTACATAGTTAAGATTTGCTATCTGATTTTTACAGGCAAAGACTCTAATGGCCTGAATCAAAGTTCAGCACAGTCAATGAGATGCTCCAATTTAATTCAAAGCACCTGCCTTTAAACAGACAACTTGACTTGCATGAAATGATGGCTGATGCTCACAAGCAGAACATGAAATGGAATGGAATGGCATGAATATCTAAGTTGGAAGGGACCTACGGCAATCATCTAGTCCAACTGCCTGACCATTTCAAGGCTGAATGGAAGTTTAAGCATGTTGTTAAGGGCATTGTCCAAATGTCTCCTGAACACTGACAGGCTTGGGGCATCAGCCACCTCTCTAGAAAGCCTTTTCCAGTGTTTGACCACCCTCTTGGTAAAGAAATGCTTCCTAATGTCTCTTTTTTTTTTTTCACCTTGTTGCTTTGACTTCTGCAAATGCTTGTATATGATGCCTTGCTTCATATATGCGTGTATATGATGACTTCCGATAGAAAAGGGAAAGAACAGATAAAGACAACTTAGATAAATTACATGTTCTAAATTGTGTCATTCTCTACTAGTTCTCAGAAGTACCCCTCTCTAAATAAGGAATGTGTAAGAAAGGAAATGGCCAAGCATATGGAAAAAGGGAGACTCCAAAACCCAGGAATTCTGGAAAGATAGCTCCTTGCCTTTTAGTTCCTTCTGCCAAATAACAGAAAAAAAATAAAGCATTCCTAAGTGTCTATAAAATAGCACAGAGAAGATTATCAAGAAGATGGAGCCAGGCTCTTTGAAGTGTTACATGGTGGGAGGATGAGACAGTCAGCGCAAGTTGAAATAAGAGAGGTTCAAACTGGATTTAAGGAAAACATTTTCACCATGTGGCTGTCAATCCATGGAACTGGTTGCCCAGAGAGCATGTGAAGTCTACACTCTTGCAGATTTTCAAAATCCAAGAAGATAAAGTCAGATCTGAACTCATAGCTGACCCTGCTTTGAGCAGGGAGCTGGACTAGAGACTGATATCCCTTTCAAACTAAGTTATCCTGTATTCCTCTGGTGATAAGCAACAGGTAATGGGGTTTTACGAGAAAACAACCTATTAAAAGCAACATTCCAGAACTGGTACACAGGCCTTGCATATTAAGGGGAAGCAATAGATGCTTCTTGACTATAATAAGGCTTTTAACTTGGTCTTGGAGGAAGCACATGTGGCGAGCTAAGGAAATATTTTGGATCTATCTAGGGACCAGATTAAATTTTCCTTGAAAATTCCTCCATCTCATACCCCATTCCTTTTTGTTTTCTCCTGAGGGCCACATGGAATCGGGCAGGGAGCGGTCATGGCATGCATGAATTCTGCTAGTTCTGCCACATGACACCCTCCTTCATAAGGGGTGCACAGCCTTTCTTCAGGAGACAGGAAAGTGAATCCATCACATGATCTTAGTGCAGTGGACTAAGTGGCATGAGTGCACATCTACATCATGCCATAGAATAAACTTCAGAATAAAAAATTGTAACAAAGCACGCAAATGAAAGAAAGCCGGGATGTTGTCGAAAGTGGAAGGATGAAATGTATTCCTGCACAGGAAGATGATGGAGGGTTACTGGTAAGCAGCACACCCCTCAGAAAAGCATCTAAGGGTAGTATTGCATCATAAACTGAACAAACTAGTGCTGTCATACTGTTGTAAAATGAGCAGACTTCACAATAGGGTGTATAAACAGCTCTATAAAAGATACATGAAGCAAAGTTCTGTTCAAATCAACACTGGTAAGACCTCAGCTGGAGTACAATATGCATATTTGGGCACTTTACTTGCAGAGAGAGCAATAATGTAATTTTCAGAGGTAAAGAAAATGTGACCCATGAGGTAAAACTGAAAGAATTCATTTGTTTAGTCTAGCAATGAGAGGATTGAGGGAAGATATGATATCAGTTCTCAAGCACATAAAAATTATTGCAGAGATACAAGCTTTTTCATGTCTACTCATAGAGCAAGAAGTAATAGTCTTAAACTGCAACTTGAAGATTTAAGTTATATTTTACAAAAAAGCTTTTGAACTGTAGGGAATGTTATACAGTAGCTCACCGTGGAGATGTCTGAAGAATCAGCATGACTGCAAATTTTCAAGGTCACGTTGAACAAATATCTGTCACGAGCTGATTAGATAGAGTGGATTCTGCTCTGAAGCAAGAGGATGAACTGGAAAAACCTTTTAGATCTCTTATTTAATCATGTCTAGAGGAGCTACTCCATTGATCTCATTACTAAAGTGGCATGAAGAAGAAGAAAAAAATGCACCAGTGTCACCTCTCCAAGTTTTCTTAAATTATGCCAAATATATTTTTTTCCTACTTGTTAAATCTCAGTCTTATATTTTTTTTTCCTAGAATTCTGTAGAAGAACAGCACAGCATACATGAAACTGGAAAATTATTACTATTAAGGTTGTTTTATTTTGTGTTTTGTAAATACTTCTTTAACTTAAATCCATGCACAGCTGGGATAAAAGAACCCTTTGATTTGTAACTGCTCATTTTGTTTAAATGAAAGGAATGACAGGGATAAGAAAAGAACCCTTTGTTTAGCTTTTTATGTGCTGGAGAACATCTCTTGCAATTGCTCAGTGAAACAGTGTTTTGCCTAGGTCTTTTTACACTGACTTTCTAAATTCCCCGAAGTTCTCCTAGTGACACAGGTACAGAGACACAAAGAGCTGGTGTCCTTCCAGCTAGGCCTGAAAACATCTTCCAGATCTAACTTCCTCATTTCAACTCTAACAAAACTTCCTCTTACCTTTGGAGAGGTCCTGATGAAACTAGGAGAAATCTCACTTGAAGTTTCCAGTACTCTTATGATTAAACATAAATAGTGGAGTTAAGCATCAGTAAGAGAACACCAGTCCCTCACTTCATTTCTGACAAAGCCAGTCACTTGTTCTTTATCCACTCCAAAATCCATAAAAGTTGCGATTTCTAAAACCTACCATTCCAGGAAGCAGGGAGCTTGGAAGCAATTGGTTTTGGGGTTTTGTTTTGTTTTGTTTTCATTTTAGAGGTAGTTTTATCTCCTCTGCTTATATTAAGTGCTTTTAATAACAATTATCTTTATTAATTAGCAACACTTTTGTTGTTGTTTTCTGACTACAAAAGCATTTTGCGTGTAAGAATCTTACCCCTGCACAGCATTGTTCTGTATGTTTGGGTCATTTGTCATTATTATTTTTATGAAGGAAAAGCTATATATACCAGAATATTTAAAGAAGCATCAGTCATTTCCCCAGTTATAAATAACATACATGATAATTGCATTGCCTTTAAAAAAGACAATAGCACTTCCGTAGCTTTGTTACCTTCAAAGAGTTTACATTGTCAATGAACCTCCATCAACAATTATTTATGCATTTTAAGTAATAGTTGTGCAGTTCTGCTTTGGTTTAGCCAAAATTAAAAAGCTCAGTTCAGATGCATCTCTTTTCCAGTGATGTCTATGCTTGCTTGCTTTCATTTATTCAGTGAACAAGCTGCGTTGACTGATGTCTGAGGAATCAAGTTCACTCCCAGGATAATTCCACTGTAGTCAATTTAGTTGCAGCAAGGATCAGTTTGACCCACAGAACTCAGTATACTGTAGAAAGTCATGCAGCCTGTCAGTAGTTCAGACAGAATTTAAATAGAGGATCCTCCTGAATCCTATTTCAAATGAGCCTCTTGACATCATCATCATCACCATCATCATCGTGTCTACACATTCAGAATGACATTTTGTCAAATGCCACTCAGAGCATTGTTCATCTCTTGGCATACCTCATGGCTTTAGTCACATGCCCTCATTCTTTATTTCCATTTATTTATAACTCTCTCTTCTGTTGAGTGCCAGCTGTTAGAACCAAAGCGGATTTCCTTTCCCTCTCCCTCCTGGGAGCTGGGGATGAAGAACAGGTTTCGGACTTGTTTCAGGAGGGTGGTAGCAGAGTATGGAGGTCAGCCTGGGAACCCATCAGTTTCCATTTGTGCCAGAGCAGCAGCAGCAGCAGCTTAGCAGCTGCAAGCGGCTTCATGTAGCACATAGCATGCCTGCACTGGCTTCTGGCAGTTACAATACTACTCTAATCATGAAAGAATTAATGTAGTGGTTTGGACTATGGGATTTCTTAAAGCCCCTTCTAGCCCTGTATTTCTATGATGCTTGTATAGTAAAGTTACAAAAACAGTTTGTGTAGGCAAGGAAAAGAATGGTCCATAATTCTGAAAATCCGCAAGCAATCACAAGAAAGCTCTGAGTTATTTTATTGCTATATACCTTCCTTCATATTTCTTAAAACCATGCTCTGTGTCTTTCTGTCAAACTAATCAGCCAATTTCAATATTCAAAAGAAGGAAAGACATGTCAAGGGCTGTCTGTGGATTAGGAAACCTTAGAGCATTTCCCAGTTTCTTAGTAAAGGTGGAAAACTCAGCTACATCCCAGGTTACGCTGTGAAGAAATCTGGGTATGCATCTGTTCTTTTTCCTGCAGCCTGGTTTTCATAAAAAGTAAACATTAAAAGTTTGTGTTTGATGGGTTCTAAATGATGCTCCAAATGCATCTGTTCTGGTCAGTCAAGGGACCAAGGCCTCAAAATGTACAACAGTGCACCCCTGAAGTAAGGCTAGTGCAGCCCAAAGTAATTAAGTTCTTATTAACACTAATAACTGAATATGGGAAGGAGACTCAGATTATTTCCCCAAGTATGGGAAAAGTAGGTAGACCACGGCAGCATGTATTATCTTAGCATGAGCCAGCTGGCACTGGGCACATGCACTTGTTGGCCAGTCTGCCTGAACATACAACTAACTGGATTAACCACAGGGCGAGTTGTCTCTGGCCCAAACAGATGTCATGGAAGGCATGGAGAAAAGTGGGCTCAGATTATTGAACTGGAAGGATAAAACTACAGAGTGGTGAGTAAAAATGAACAGGACACAAAACTTGCTTAGTTTCATTCCTTCTGAAAAAAAAAGCATGTTTATATGATTTTATGTTTCTATGTGGCTTTGTCTTTCCATATGTGCTCTGAAATTATATGAGTAAACAGTGACCCCAGTTCTTCCATGACCATCACTGGGTTTTGTTCTGGATTGTCAGAGGTGTTACACTGGCTTTAAACTAAAAAATGAGACAGACAGTGAATTCAAAGGAGTTGTTCCAATCCTAGGATCTCCTAATGGGAAGGTTATTGTTTAGCAGAAAATAAACATCTGTGAACCTCCAACATTGATCAACTGTAAGGCTTCAAAGGTGTTAGTGTTCAAACATGAGAAGGAAGAGACAGTTTAAATACTTCGCAGCATTAGAGACAGATCCTCTAAAGCATGTAGAATAAATAGTTGAACCATCATTCCTGCAATCGACTCCTCACCATATTGTTTTATCCTCAAAATCATTCCGACAGCAACTTATTTGTGACACCACTGGTGAAAACTCAGGCCTGTACACCCCTTCAGCATCCTCTTCAGGCAGTCTAGAAGCTCCTTCTGCAGCTGTACGCAGCCTGAAACACCCCCAGCCAGTGTATTTCCACCATGAAGTCTGTAAGAGTATATTCTTCCATACTCTCACACCATGCCTCCTTTCCTTTCTATACACTTGCATCTTGTCCCTCTCCCCGCACTTTGTAGTACTGCCAGTGCAGTAGCCCTCTCACTTTCCAGGCTGACTGGATGCCAAAGAAGGAAATGGTGTCTCAGCTTGATGAGTTTTTTTTATTCCACATTCCAGAGGACTCACAACGGGTACTCCCTGCTGAAGGGCTACATTCACAGCCATGAAGGCAGCCAGACCGTCTTAAAGACTAAGACCCAGCACTGTGGTTGTCAGATGATGCATATCTGCCTCACAGTAACCCACTTGCTCTGTGGTGAATAAAAGCACAGAGCTAGAGCCAAATACTTCTTAGAGCCACAAAAAATGAAATCACAGATATAAATGGCATGAGAATAAGGACCATTATATATACAGACAGCAATCTCTCCTATCAGAAATTAATCTAGAGGGTAGAGTTAAGATTGTAGCAATTACCAACTTTCACATTCAAGCCATGGCACTACGTGTAAGCAATGTTCCCTTAAATAAAGGATAGTCACAAACTTAGGTCATTTTAGTATCAGTCTAAAATGATTGTTGGAGGGACACTTTCCAGTAATGCATCTAGACACAGAACAGTTTGTCATCATCTTGCCTGCAATGAAAGCAGCATCGTGTTCTATAATTTCTAATTCACAGTTAAAAGTCCAGACACTCATAACAACCTGTGTTAGGAGCTACCCTACCTATTCATACTTTTCTTCTCCTTTGTACATCCAGGATGTCTTTTCCCTGTTTATTAAACCAGTTACTGTATCTTGTGCCCAATTAAAAATTCAACTGCAAAAAGGTAAGGATTTTTCTTTCTACACAGTGCCACTCACATAGTAATCTGGATCCAATCAGGCCTTTGAGATGATGTAATTGAATTTCCTAAATGAATTTTAATGATAGTAATTTTGCAAAATGTTACGCAGTATTACAATACATTATCAGGTACTGACTGTAACAGCATCATCTCATGGTAGTGCTTGCTCACAATGACACTGCCAAGCTTCATCGATTTTGGAAACAAATGTAACAATTTTAATTTCCCCAGAGATACATGGTTACAGCTCAAAATCAGCTCTTGTCTCTGGCTTGATGTGTTCCAGTAAACTGCAGCATGGGCCACATTGCCACACTCCAATAACCATTAAATCGCTTGCAAGTTTGCTGCCCTGGGTTTGGCTCCGCCAACTAGCATCCTCCCAGATAGTGCCCAAGCATGCTCCAGGGATTAGTGTGTGGGCCAGGGAGGTCTTTCAACAACAATTTTGTTGCAGCCAGCTCTTCAGAGCTAGGAAAGTTTATCTGCATGAAAATACATGCATTGTAGAATTTGGTGTCAGGGCTGGAGAATGTTCCTGGCCTGTTACTAGTATAACCCAACCTAAATGTCTCTAGTATGGTTCCAGTTTATTCTCTCCCCCAGTATTTTTCCCTACACAGAAGTTCAAGAGATACTAGCTAAGCATCAGAGTTTATTTCATGTAATATCTAGAAGCACATTTTGTTTTGTTTCAACTGTAGTTCATAAATTCCTTCTCTGTAGTCCCAAAGACTGTAAAATTTGTAATGATAAACATAACATTTACAGTAATGTCATTAAAGACTGTATATTCATTATATACCAATTTTGTAACTAAGGCAATTTAATGGTTTGATTAAACATTACTGTGAAGCATTTTGTACCTAAAAGCATTTTGTGTATACACATATTAAATATATTAGCTGGCTGTGTATGCAACCCTCTTTCACAGGATAACTTAACATCCAGCATGATTTGAAAATTTGCTTGCCTCTGCCTGAAACAGGTGCCAAATAACTTTTGTCCCCTAAACTGTCCTCCAAACAGCATGGATACCGTAAGAGTGGTTTCCTCTCCACATGGTAATTAGAAAGGCTAGGTCAGGCTTTTTGGTTATGTCCCAATACAGGCCGGTTTTGCCAGAGAGGCTTTTACTAGCCCAGCAGTGTTTAATTTGCTGCAAAATTTCTATGCCAGGAAAAAAAATTTGTATAGTTAATATTAGTGGAAAACTTCTGTGCTAGAATGGATTATTTCACTCAGAGATCCAGCACAAATTGTTCCAGCAAGTGTGCTTTGTGGCTGTGATAAACTGCATCTGCACTGGAACAGTAAACTGTGCTAGTATATAGCAAGCCTAAGACTTTATATTCTAAGATGGAGTGAGACTTTTTTTTTATTTTGTTATCTAGGAGGATTTTCAATCAAGTTAAGACAGCTCAGTTATAAAGCTATAAAAAATTTTAACTATTAGAATTTCTACCTTTTCCTACTTTAGATCATGCTTCATTTACTGCTCAGGACAATGAGTATCTTGCTCTGACCCAGTTTATGTCAACTCATTAAATTCAACTATGTGAAAAAGATATTAATTCTATACTTTAGAAAGCTAAACAAAATACTGTCAAACTTCGGTTGAAATAAGGCTAAACCCTTCATCGAGAGTTTTGTAATCAAGTTAGTTGAGCTGCCCTGCCCATGATGAATGCATATACTGTCTCCAGGGGAAAGACACCACTGCAGATACAATTCATGAAATACTCACTGGGAGATTCTAATTAAGATATAGGTTGTTATATTGAGCAGATTAAGCTACATCAAGGAACTTATCCTTCCAAGTGGTTAATAAAATGGTATACCCCCAAAACTTCAATAAAAAATGATTCTGTTTTAGCTGTAAAATTTCACTGTGAGAAAACACAATGCACCGACTCCAAAATAACCCCACTTCACTGTCCCTTGGTAACTGTGTCTCTCTGCAGCACAAAGAAGCTCCCAAATCTTTCTTATTTCTGTATAGAGTGGACAATATGGAGGGCCAGACTGAGCAGTAAGAATGCCAGGAATGCGTGTCACTGAAGAAAATAAAATTATTAAAACCCCCTTTCTCAAGACTAGGTGCCAAGCAAAAAACTCTTACTTGCCTCATGGACAGATGGCTCAAACCTTTCCATCTGTTAGCAACTTCTGGCCTCCAACTCCTGCACGATCCTAACATCAGACCTCTAAGCATATTAACATGTCTGAGGTGTATTAAGAGTCAGAAACATCTCTGTTCTGGGTTTACACAACTATTTGAGCACGGATGCCCCATCTGGACTTCTCCTCGGCTTAAACGCATTTATGTGCACAAGATATTGAAAGATCAAAACCTACCAAAGCAGCAGGACTGGACTGAGATCTTAGTTGACTCATGGGTATATGGTAACAGCAAACTAGTTTAAAATTCCAGTTCTGTCGAAGAACACCTCTGAAGTTGAATTTTCTCATGTTGTGCACAGTGCCATGGCAGAGGAGGTAACAGGTGCTGATAGACACTTCTAGCTGTGTCAGAAATTACTTGGACCACCATATAATTCTTCACCAGTTGTTATACCAGAAAAGGGATGTTTCCCTTTCAAACTGAAAACTCTGTGCTGCACAGATGCCTGTAGTCTTTAACTGCAGCCTCCAAATGTTGACATCTATATTTGTAGTACAGACAAAATGTGTTTACTAATGCAAAGCCTCCCAAACTGTGGCTTTTGCAGCGCTGGTGACATACAAACTACTTCTAAATGACATGTGGAGGCAGGTCTGCCTACCAGGAGATACTCAGCTGAAGTGTAGGATGAGCATCCCAAATCTGCTACTATTGACTACCAGCCTAGAGACACTTTGTAGTTTATACAAATTTCTATACAAAGGCAGTAGTTACTACTGTTAATGAGCATTGACCAGAGCTATGGAGAGCAGCATTATCATCTAGCTCATTTAGTAGGTCCTAGGTTCCACAAAGTAACAGTAGAAATAACTTCGATCAATATAGAATTGTGTTTAATAATGTATGAATAAAAGTTATTGCTACTACAAGGCCAGCGTAGCATTAGGGATACTGATAGGAGATGAGATGATCAGGAAATGTCAGGGATAAGAGACAGAAGCTAGGATTTTCCACTGGCAAATGTCAGCAAATCTGCCTGACCATAAGGAATCAATACATAACTGTCTTCCTCATACAGAACAAGGTAACTTGGCAGCATTATCCTTCTACCTTACTAAGACTAAGGGAATGAATGCTTAACGATAAGAAGATTGAGGCTTCTTTCTAGCCTCCCCAAGACCTACCTGGAGAATTTGGTCTCTGAATATAAGCAAGATTCTTTTCACTAATAAACTGGACATCCATTCCTGAGCTTCAAGATAAAATGTACATACATGGGGTTTTGGAGCTCCGAATAGTCTTAGATTTTATACGGTTGTAATTCAGTACGCGAAGAAACTTGGGCATGAGTTTTTACCTCCTAGGGCAGGAGAACTGCCCACGAAGATACAGGGGCCTGCTGGGCGGGAGGGTGCCTGCCGGCCACGCGTGGCCTCCGTCGGACGCCGCAGCCTCCCGAGAGGGCCCCGGTGACGGCCACACTGCTTCGGGTTCCTGGGAAAACTGAGCCTGACAAACTTCGCCGCGGCATCAGGTGGTCGGAGCCTGTTCGTACTCCCAAGTGGGACTGCGGGCAGTGTTTACCAACCACCGGAGCCGGCCGGGAGCAGAACCAAGGGCTTCCCTTTCACCGGTGCCGACGAGCAGTCCGGCCTCTAGCGGCAGCCCCGGCGCCGCCCCGCCACAGTTTCGGGTCCGAGGGCGTCCGGCAGCCACGGCTCCCCCAGCGGCGCCCGCCCCCCCCCGCCGCCATCTTGCTAGCGCGCCTCCAGGCGACCCCCCCCCCGGCACTCCGCGGGCCGCGGGAACGCCGACGGGCCATGGCGAGAAGCAGGGCGCTGTGGAGCTGCTGTCTGCACCTCGCCGCGCTGCCCTCAGCCTTCAACAGCTCCTGCCGTAGAACCGCGGAGCCGCCGCGGAGGGGGTGGAGCGGCACTATGGAGGAGGAGGAGGAGGAGGACGAGACTCCTCAGGGGCGGCAGCAGCAGCCCGAGAGGTGAGCGGCTCTCTGGCAGCAGGCAGCGCTCCGGGGGCAGGGGTCGCTGCCCCTGCGCCTTCCTGTGGGCAGGGAGGGACCGTGCGGACCGGCGGCTCCCGCCCCGTGCCGGTCCGGAGGACCTGCCGCCTTCAAAGCCCGTCTGGCGGCCGAGGGAAGGGGAGCCGGAGCAGCTCGGCGCACCTGCTCCGAGCGCGGCAGTGGGGCTCGCTAGACACACGGTACTGGGGTCCCGCCGGGTGAGTACGGCGAGGGGGACCAGGCTGAGCTGCGGCGGGAGCGGGGCTGAGGGCGGGAGCCCCGCCGCCGGCAGCGGGGTAGAGCGAGTGTGGGCGTCCGCTCGGAAAAGTTCGGCGGTGGGCGAGGTGCCCGGGGCCGCCGAGCCTGGCTCCTGTCCGGGGAGGAGCTGCGTGCGTAGCCCGGCTCTCCCTGCGCCGTCTCGGCCCCGCGGAAGGTGTAGCTGCCTGCGGTTGGCGCAGCGCGGGATGCGGGCGGCTCCTGCCCAGGGGGGCGGCGGTCGCCCCCGAAAGGTGCTGCGGTGGTGGGTGACAAAACCCGACTCCAGAAACGCTTGGGATGGGGAGATCCTTTCACACCCATGAAAGAAATCGTGGACGAAAAAGTCCTACCTTCTACCTCCCGCCCTCACAGCGGCGATGCTTTCGTTTCCCGTGAATTGACGGTAAAATATGCTGCAGTAGCGCGCGGAAAGAAACAAGTTACATAATCGCCTATGGAAAAAAGACGCTTCGTCCTAGTGACAGTTTACTGAACGTTTTCCTTTAAAGAGGAGGCACGGACAGATGTTCATGGCGAGCATTTTTTTCTTGCGTTGTACAGTGCGAAGTGGACAACATTAACAAAGTCATTTAACGTAATTAGTTCAGTCAGGTAATCTCAGTGATCCGCAATTATCTCTGGTAAGGATTTAGGGAAAGTATTTGTTGAACGTTTTGACGACATGCGGTTAAGTTCATATTAAACTTCTGCAGAAATGGTTTTCTAGTGATGGTTATGATTTCTTACTCTGCTAGATAGCAATTACGATGCAAGTTTTCAGTTTTAAAGGAAAGGACTTTTTTGTTGTATTTTTCAAACTACACCGACTAAAGTAATGAAAGAAAAAATAGTGACAGGAAAATCTCTTCTCTTTTCTGGCAAAAGACCCTCGGGAAAAGTCACATTTTTTAATTCTTTGTAGGAGCTTTATTAGTTAATGAAGTAGGAAGCCTAATTCATTTTATATGTAAGACTTTCAGGAATACCAGAAGAAATAAGATTTTTATCTTAGTAATGCAAAAATTATTGCAATAGTTGCTTTAGAAATGCCAAAAATTATCTGAAATTGCAATACCAATTATAAAAAGATAAATGGGAATTTTGAATACTTGGAGAGTGGAAAGCCCTGTCTGATTCACTCGCTGTAAAGGAGAGGACACATTCAGGAGAGGAGGAAGTAAGAGATGACAGTGAAACTGTTCAAATATAAATACAGTTAATTTGGCTTCAGCTTGGCCCAAATCAAAAGAGAGCTGCAGTCTCTTTAAAAGGAAGAAATCCATTATTGTTATTTTTTCATTTGTATGAACTATGTAGATTTGAGGAATTACTTCAGCAGAAATCTATTTCCTCAGCCTTTATAAGCTCAAGATTGAACCAAACTTGCAAATTCACTTTTCAGAAACAGCTTTTAAGTTGTTTTCTGCAAATGGGAAGGCCTTTGTTTTGTGTGTGATGAGAAAAATGTAAATGTTGCTATATTAATTAGTGCCTTTATGTATAACACCTGCTGTCAATTACTCTTCCTCTTTCCTCACATCTATGAATCCCTTTCTGATCTCACTTTGATTGGTTCCAGTCAATTGCTGTAAATATGTAGCTTGCAGTTTGCTGTCTAGCACTGTGTTTTGAATCCTATTTCTAATACTCTCAGAGCCAGGACCATGGTAAATCACTTGGTCATCTTGTGCCTAAACGTACCTTTAGTAAAAAGGTTTTTTCTGTAAACCAGATGTTGCACTTGCTTAAATTATGCTTAGATAATCTAGGAAAGAAATTATATGTTATTTACTCTTTGCACATAATATCATAGTATTTAGCAGCTGTATGAAGAAGGGGGTGATTGGGGTTTAAACAGCGCACACCTGCGCCCAAGCAGAGAAACCTTCCAAAGCTGTTCAGCAAAGACAGTTGGGCATGACCAAGTGATACAATGAAAACACTTTGCTGCCATTGTGTCCCTACTGTAGAAAACAAGGTTTGATAAGATGTTGAGTAAGTGGAAAAGTCAAGTGGTAAGGAATGTATTGCAGGATGTATAGCAAGAGATTTTTCTTGTGTAAGACCATGGCTGGAGCTGGCAGTGCTACTGTGTGCTCAGTAAGGCTTGTGATAAGATTTGGAAATAGTTTCAGTTGTTGAGGCAGAAATCTCCCATGGTGTGGCCATGTTTCTGAGGGAGGATTTTGGTGACATTCAGCTGTTTCTGATAATGCATTTGTGTGAGTAGGAAGTTGTTTATGTAGGTCTGTTTAGGTTTGTTTAAGTGAAACACTTTGTCTCCTTAAAACAGCTACATACTTAGGATGTTACCTCGAAAATTAGTAGATGGCTCATATTTGTGTTGGAAAAGTGCCTTGACTCTTGAATAAGAAAAAAAAATCCCCAAACCATAAATCAAACAGTTTTAATATTAGCACTTTTGTTGTTGACTAACAACCAAAGCACTTTGCATTTAATTTGGAGTACATGATGAGACATTGTAAGGTGGAGTTGTGGGGATAGAGTAGAACTCTGATTATATATAGGAAGAAGGGTTATCAGGAAAAATGGTAATGCATTGTGCCATTTGCAGTTTCATTGGGGATTTGTGTTTTGTAGTGTCTGGTGCTCTACCACTTGGAATTTCTTTTAATGCCTGTGTTTTTGTTAAAGAAATATAAGGGTGCTCTATCACATGTTTTCTGGCTTTCCAGTGTGAAGTTTCTGGGATTCAAAACTTTTATATTTGGAAAAGGTGATGACCTTCTAGCTTAACTCATGTGAAAAATGGTCTTTGAACAGTTTTTCAAGAAAAATTCAATTGCATTCTTTTCAACAAAATAAAACTTCTAATTTCCTTACCTTAACTACTCTGGAAATTATTTGTTTGGGTTTTAGTAAATTTGAAGTCAAATGTTTTAAATAGTTTTATAAAATCCACATATCTGTGGGATGTGTTTACATTCATATACACACAGTCAGAGGGAGAGAAAGAATGTTGTTGGGGGAAGCAAAGGTTGAGCTTACATTGAAATCCAAGTAGATTTAGGAAGAATTTAGGGAAATATTTTTACATTGCAGAGAAATGGCGTTGAGTCCTATGTGTTTGGACTTTGAACTGGAAAGAGGGAATCAAACAGACAAGTATTTAAATATGTCTATAAACAAAGTCTCATGACTGTGTATTAACTTAAAAATAAAAATTAGTATAGTGCTTGGGCGTTGCTGCACTTCCTGGATAACTGGGTTTTTATAGGGTTCTAAAGGATTATCCTTGGTGTGCGTCTAGAGAAAGTTTGCATAGGAGTTTGTTCCTTTCTGGCATGGAGAGAAAAGGAAAAAGAAAATTAAAAGGCTTAGTAAATGAGATGGAGATAGCAATTGTGCAATTGTAGATGTAAAAGTGCCAGATCTGGTTATAAATAAACTGCTTCAGATCCTGCTTTGCCATGTAGATCATAAGGTTTTAACATGATTTCTATGCACTTTTATGGAAACAGCTCTTACCTTGCCTTTATGGCCATGTGCTACAAAGGAAATCAGTTTTCTACCATAGTACTTTCAAGTGGAGCCTTACTTTTGTAATGTGCAGTATTATTTATTTTTAGTCATATCTAATTGATGTAAAATGTTAGATGGGGAGCCTGTACCCTCAGGACGGAGTGCGAGCTTGGAATATTTTACCATTTTGGTGAAGAAGCTGTTAGCACAGTTTTTTCAGCATTACGTAATAACTTGAAATACTAAACCCAAGAAGTGTAGGGTGTTAATACATGGGAGTGGCTGAAGAGTGTTTATAAAAGGTGAACTGTAAAGTTTGGTTGTATTTTCTAAGAGTAAGCACCATCCTGGAAAGGTTTAGCCTCTCTTATTAACTGTAGTCACATCACTAGACCAACTGAAACTAATTAACTGCTTGTTTGCATAAATACCTACAAAAGTGGAGCTGGTGCCAGAACAGTAAAGTTGGGGTCCAGATCCTGTAGCTAGGTTGGTACAAATTTCATGTTTGCTTTTTCAAAAAAGCCTTATTGAAATTCTGTCCAAGTGTGAAGGGCCTAGGTCAGTGGAGATTTTCAGTGCTGCTGGAATCTATGGTACCCAACTGTGTGCATGTGCTCTCTTCTTTTATTTTTCTGTTAATTTTTAAAAGTTTCTGCATTTCGTTTGTAACCCAGTTATTGTGTTGCATACCTTAACACAGCTGTAATGCATAAACCTTGCTTCTGTATGTTGCCAGCCTGAGTCCTGCAGAGCAGGTAAGAAAACTTTCATTCCAGCTCTTATGTTTTCAACATTCTTCCCTACATATTAGTCATTAAATTAGTTGCAGAGGAAAGCTGTTTCCCTTATGGTGTAGGGAAAATTGACTTCTGCTTTCCTTTGGTGACTGTGTTGGCAATAGCACAGAGTTACTCTTGTGCTTAATCATAATAATAGTCTAGGCTGTTCATGTGATGGCCACATGCCACCTTTTGTATACTTTTACTCAAGACTGCAGTAAGAAATGAAACTAAGAGAGGGAAATAGTTTCATAGACCTGTATAGCTAAAGACATTGGCTTGTGGGTCTGTCATCTCTGGTAATATGCATGGCCCCTATGGGCAACTACTGTCCTATCAGGGAGCATAACCTATACAGAATATGCATGTAACAGAAAACTCCTGTAATATTAAATACAGTTCATAAACATGCTTGGAGACTATAAAGTGCTCATATTGGACAAAGGCAGTCAGCTGGGGTTCCTGGAAACAAAGGAAAATTATTTCTATATTGTCCCAGTTAGAGGCTTTTTTATGCAGTTGATACAATGCTCATAGCTGATCAGATTTAACCCAGGGTTGAGAAGTATCTGGCTCCAGGTACTACTAATGGACCTGACTCTAAAGTCTATTTGCATTTGTATCCAGAGGCATATAAGTGTGTAGCTGATAGGCACTCCTAATGGCTATGAATAACTTTCTGTTGGCTTAGTTCCCCTAATGAATGGCAGGAAAGTAGAGGTTGAAATGTGTAGTAACGGGAGTGGGCTGCCTTTTGGGTTGTAAGTAGCTATTGAATTTGCTTGGTTATAATACTTAGAGGAGGCAGACAGAGATTTTAAGCAGTGTCAGTACTGTGAATGAAGTCTTGGTTAAGGAATAGATTGAAAAATATTGAGGGTAAGGGGAATTGTTGAACCTAACTTGGTGGTGTATATAACTGAGCTACAGCAAGTGAATTCTAAATGGAGGCTATTTAATGAATTACTTTTTTTTTTTTTTTTTTTTTTTTTTTTAATAGCAGCACTGGCATAAGTTTTGTTTACAACAGTATACTCCTGTTCTCACCCTTCCCTGTCCTAGCCAGTTTGTTGGTATAAACACTTGGCATGGTTACACAGTGATGCAGGTGAAGATTAAGTGCTTCTCTAGGAGATGGGAAGGCAAGAAGTGACTATTGGCTAGATCAGTTTCTTGAACTAATTCACCATGTGGACACAAATGTTTGTTTTGGCAAGCCTGGGGGAGTAATGAGGGCAGAAATGGATTGGCTCGTGGTGGTGGCTGCTTAAGGAATACAGCTGTTGTAAGAATATGTGTAACAACAGGTAACTGTGGGTAGATACTTCATATTTGCTTAATTTGTCACTTTTTTTTTTTTCTCTGTTATGTCTAAATAAAACCTTGCTTTGTTTTGCTCTCAATCCTCAAAACCAGCTGAGAATGGTAGATGATTCATCCTAATTCTATGAGGTTGCTTATGGAGAGCTATTTCTGTTTAAGTTTTCAGCTCAGTTATCCATCTTTCTTGAAAAGTACACAAGATCACTGTAGAGTCAGGATACTTGTAGCTCTGTGGAGAAGAACAGGGCTGGCAACCCATATCTGTGCTATCAAATGGGTACATCCAAGAATGGAAGAAGGCTGTGCTAGTATGGATATAATTTTTTTTTTTAATTTATTTTTCTTTGTGGATGGCTGGAAAATATGGAAATAGGACCACACAGAATCCCAAGCTGGCTATTAAAAATAATTTGAAATAAAATTTCTACAGTGCTTGTTTTTCCTTGCAACTCCTAACTGGAAATATCAAATAATAAAAGTATTTATAGATCAGCTTCTTGCAAGCTTGAGAGATTTTCTTTGTGTGAAATCCTAAGACCAGGAGTGTCTGGAATAATTGCTGTTGCAGTTGTAAAAAAATATGTATAGTGAAAGAAAACTTCCAAGTTGCATAGCAGTATATGGTTTGCAGAAAGCTTTGATAGGTCTACAGTGGTGTAACAAACAGCCTGAAGTACTGCACGGTAAGAGTTTAAATGCATTCAGAATTTTCCAGTCTCAAATGGTTCATTAATTAAAGCAGACAGTTTAATACCTGAAGGAAAAATAAAAGCACAGACAAAATTTAGCTGGCAGTTGTTTTGTAGGTGAACAGGTGGGAACCTTTTTGCAAATACTGATTTTTGGTGGCTTTTTGGGATGGCTTTTTTGTTGTTTTTTTTGTTTTGTTTTTTTTAAGTTTCAGTCCAAAAAGTGTGCTTTTTGTTGTCATAAAAAATATGTACATTGAAAAAAAACTTCTGAGTTGTGTGGCAGTATATGGCTTGCAGAATTGCTTTGGTTAAGGCCACAGCAGTGTGAGCTTGGTAGGTATCATGAGCTGTCCCTTTTAGGTGATGTGTAGTACAGCTCAGTTCTAGATGTAGTCTGTACAGAGAGACAGTGATTAGAAAGGAACCAAACTTTTTGCTTCAAAAATAAAGAAAATTAAGGATACTTGGAAAACTATGGAATGTTTGCAAGGTAAGTGTAAAGTTTGCGGATGGGTTCTAGTAAACCATGGCTTTACAGTGACTCTTTCTTAAACTTTCTGGCTTATGGATTTGTTAAATAAGGACCATATTTCTATGTAGAAGTGAAGGATAAATCTGTTTTGTTAGACTTCATGGTTAGTAGCATGTCTGTGCATGGCTGTAAGCTTATGAGGGGGGAAATGCATCCATTTCAGTTATGGAGTAGTGGATGTCAGGACACTGGCTGGAAGTGGTGAAGACTCGTGCAATAGGTTTTATTTAAAATAATTTGGCTCAAAGCTCTGCTGTGTTCAGAAAACATAACAAAACAAACAAACCCTGACAAAAAACCCAAAAACATTTAAAAAGAAAAAAAAAAAAAATCGTGTCAGAGAGCTTCTTGTAACTCTAATGTATCCTGTTTCCAACCTTCTTCTGGAACAGAAAGTATTAAAATGTTTAACTAAACTTTTGATTGTTTTCCTAAATAAAAAGAATACTTTAAGGCAAAATATTTGTGTCCAAGTTTTCAGTAATATGAGCAATGCTAAAATAAACACTTGACCCCAAACCTGTTGTCCCAAGGTCTACGTCCTGCTTACAGGTGTAAGCCTGCTTACTGGGACATATGACAGGAGTTTTCCATGCCATGTCCTGCCTGATATACAACTTATTTCTTGCTTTGTGGATTACTGGGGGCCTCTTAGTATTTGGTGCTGGAAAACTGGTCATGTGAACTCTACATTTTAATTCACGTTAGGCTTCATCCTGTTCATCAGAGGGTGCTGTTCTTCCCCTCTGTCTAGAGTACCTTCTGGCCTTGTGGATTTGGCATGACTGATGTTCTCCTTTAGTAGTTTGTATGTCTTGGTCCATTTCCTTTTCTGAATTCACATGAAGCAGTAAGGCATCTCAGAGCACAGAGGAGGTGAGCATGTTGCATCTTGCCTGAGTTCCTTACAAATGGTGACAATCCACTTGCACTTCCTTGGGTGTAAGTGACCCCATCCTATAGGATGGGTTCCGTTTGTTAATGCTTTTAAGTAGACAGTAGTTTTACTCTTTGTTTAAAAGTATGAAGCTTTCTTGTGGAACCTTACAATCACAACTGTTCACTGAGGACATGATCCCTTCCCCTGTCCCTCCCGAGTGAACACAGTTTGATTTTGGTGTCTCTTGTTCACAATTTGCCTAGCGATCCAGTACTTAAATTTATTTCTCAAGTGCCAAACGGTTATTTTAGGGGGCAAAGAATTCAGGAAAGCTGGATGAAAAATCAGCTCATTTAAATATTAGAAAATACCCAATGTGAAAATACACTTGCCAGTTTTCCTTGTCTGTAGAGGCTTTCTTTTGCAAAAGGGTAAGAATCTCTGTGGACTAATGACTGATTGAGTTTTATTTTAAGCTAATGATTCCTCGCTTTCAAGAAATTACTATCTACTTTTTCTTTTTTAATAAGAAAAAATAGATTTTTTTTTCTTTTACTGTAGTCAAAGAACATTCTAATATATATTTTACCAATTTATATGAAACAGAAATGAACTGACAAGATTGATACTTAAAAGGAATCTACAGATCATCAGGAATACTTCGTAAGTTAGTTGTTTGTAAATGTGTCCCTTCCTTATGCATGTAAAATGGTTTAAAGTGTTCTGTGAGCACTAAGGTGTTCTATCCCTTCTGTTGCTTATGGAATACTAATGAAAGTAATTTATGTGCATCATGTGGAAAATATGTTGGCAGACAGATACCTGCAGTGCTTTAAATGCTTTGGTGTTGTCTCTCTTAATCAGCATCGTTGATCCCTACTTCCCTAGAGGTTTATACTTTCAGAATAAGATCAAAGGTTTATATGAAAATTTAAGCAAAAGTAGAATTCACCTATTTTAAAGATGAATAAATAGATAAACAGAAGCTTAAAAATAAAACCTTAGGCACTGTAGTATCTAATATAAAATGTCTTGTAGGAACAGTAATTACAGTAGTTATATATATTCAAAAATCAGACATCTGAGATGTTAACAGAAGAATTTCCTGGAATTAAGTGCCTATCTGATTAAACTTTTGTGATATGTTTTCATTATGCTTTCTAGAAGAGTAGCTGTTTTAGGCTGTGTCTGCATGCTTTGCTAAATTAATAAGCTGACTTAGCATTGAAAATGCTCTTTGAGGAGTGGAAAAAAACAAAACAAAAAAACAATCAAAACCACCCAAAAAACCACCAAACAAGCCAACCAACAAAACCCTTTTTAAGTAACAGTTAAAATATCCATTACTATTTCTTGAGTATTCTGTCTGCCTTTTTGTGGCACTGATTCTTTTTGTTACCGTTTATTTCTGCTTGAAATGGTATAGAGCAAGTTGAGTGGCTGTTCTGTTGAAGGTTAATTCCAATAAATGCTTAGTGGAATAGAGAAAAAAGCCTGTGAGTATTGACAGGTAAATTAAAATGTTGATGCAGATGTGATACCTTATTGCTAAGCAGAAAATACTTAAAGGGAGTGGTTTCAGTAAAACTATGGGGAAACTAGAGGACAAAGCAATTTTATTTAAATTGGATTATGACTAAGGGTACTATTTATCAAAAAAACTCTTATCAGCAATGTTTTCTGAATGTTGTTCATGCTTCTTTGTCGGAAGTGAATTTTGATGCATTAATATTTTATCTCTACTGTATGGCAAAATAATGGTAATTTTTTTTAAGAAAACTGTGCAATATTTATCAGTTGACTGGTCAACTGATTGAGGTCTACTGACACCATACTTTCTGTTTAGTAATTGGTTGCTGCTGAAATAGCAGGGACTGGCTCTGCATTTGTGGTTGGAGCACTACCAGTAAATACATTTGGGTTCAGTTTGGTAACACTCCTTATGTGTGTAAACCCTTAGCTGTAATGTTGCAGTGGCAGTATATTTCTTTTTCCCTGTAATTACTAACTTAGGAGGAGTGTGGTGAGTTAGTTTCTAAGAAAACTGTGAGTTTTACTTCTGTTCTCTGAAAATGTTTGGGTAGACTGGCTTTAGTACATCAAGTACTAAAGAAGCCAAGTGCTTCTCATGTTGAGTATACAGCTGAAGTTTGAGTGAGTTCATGAAATAGCAGATAGGCTAAAACAGGTGGTGGAGAGTTTTCCACAGGACAGAGTTAATTTATTATTAAAAACTATTCCTGCACCTAAGCAGTATATTGTGCTGTCTGTTTATGGCATGTCTGGCCATCTTCTAGTTTTTATTAGGTAGAGTTTGTAAATGCCAGCAAGTTGTGCACTTTTCAAAACAGCAGCCTATTTTTAAAAACAAAACTAAACTGTCAGAACACTGTATTTATATTCAAAGGAAATGTTGAAAGTTAAAATAGAAACTGAAGCATGAAGCTTCAGTAGCTTGTAAAATAAAATAGAGATATTTGGTTTATCTACCTTGGATATAATGAGGTTAATTGGACTCCATATTGCTAAACTCTGCAACATTGAAGTGTGGTTTGGAATAAGAGAATCTGACTACTGAGTTCATGGTTTTCTAAGAAATGTGCAATACTTGTGACTTCAGAGAAAAAAAAGCTTTTCTGGGTTTTCTCATTTTTATATATTTTACAATGGAATTAAGAGCACACGTTGCAGCCATGATTCACTTGGGGCCACAGAAAACTGGAACTAGTCAGCTGAGATAAATGTGTATCAAAATTGCATTTGAAACAGTTACTTTCGCTGTTCTAATCAATAGGCTTTTCCTTTGTTTTGGATAAAATAAGACCAAATGTCTTTTGTGTTCTAACTTTTCCGCGTTTGCGCATCTTGTCAGTAGAGGTGATGTGTTAGGAAAGCTACATGAGGCTGTGGCGCTTACTACAATAGTAAGTCACTATACTGACAAATTCCAACCTACCGTCTAGTTCCAGTGTCTCTTGACCAGGTTTGCAGGATCATTTTACATCAGGCACTAAATGTCCCAAGCTTCAGGAGGAACTTTGTATTCTTCCAAAATATAAATTAAGGAACCCTTCCCCCTTGCTCTTGCAGTCGGTAGATAATAGTGTTGGTACCTGAAGCTGTGCATACCACGGAGTGAAATTTTGTCTGAACTACAAAGTGCTAATCTCGTGTCTACTTGCCACAGCATGTTTTTTGAAGTCTTTTGTGTAATAGTAACTGATTTAAAAGCATATTCTGTTGAGAAAAAAATATAGTTGATCATAAAATCAGGTCAGGCTTGTTTCTACTGTGTGTGAGAACATTCAATCTTACAAACATTGATGTTAGTTGAAGATTGATTAATTTAAAATTTACTTTAGTTCTTCTCAAAAAGATATGGATAAGAAAATGGATGAAGAGCAGCCTCTGACAGCATGTAACCAGTACCCTAAAGAAGCAGTGAGGAAACGTCAGAATTCGGGTCGAGGTTCCAGGGGCAGCGATTCTTCCAGGTCCTCCAGGAAAAGCTTCAGGCTGGACTATAGATTAGAAGAGGATGTAACTAAGTCAAAAAGAGGCAAAGATGGGAAATTTGTCAACCCGTGGCCAACATGGAAATCGCCAACCTTGCCAAATATTTTGAAATGGTCCCTCATGGAAAAAGATAACAGCAGCGTGCCATGCTCAAAGCAGGTAAATACTTGCATGTTTTCTGCTCTTGATTTAGTGCTTTTACCTCTGCTCTAATCAATAACATAGGACACTTTCTGACTAATATTTATTAGGCACATTTTGGAGACTTTAAGTCTTGTTTTTCTGATTTTCTAATTACTTTATTATTTTCAAAAGATGGATTTATACATTCTGTCTTTTTTTTTTTTTCTCATTTCTGTTAGTTCTACACCCTTTGATTCATCTAACTCAGTTTATATTTACAAAAACAAGAAAAATGGCCCCCTAACTCAGTTATAAATGACAGTTACACTTTCTTTTTCAATAGGTGTTGCATTACGAGAAAAATTACTAACATAATTCATATTGCCTGAAATAGCTGACATTTCTAATTTATAAAATTTTGCTTATTTTTTCCCCAAAGATTGCATTTATTCTATATGTCTTTTTCATAAAAATGTAATTAATAGTTGCTGTTGTTTACTTAGGAAATGTTTGCTAAGGTTTTTCTGTTTCAGTACACCAGGAGAGAAAATTACGTGTTAAAAATAACCTGAGCAAGTATTTGTACCAAAATACTAAAGGTGCAGTGCCAGTTTACTGGGAAACACCTTATTTGTTCTTGGTGTATTTCTTCTGTCAGATATTAAAGCAGGAGTCAGAAGCAGCAACCTCTGAGAGCAACTTCTTTTCCATGAAGAGTAATGGATACTGGAAAGTCCTGTGTTATCTTTGTAGCCACAAGAAGTATTACTATGGATACAGTTTTGAGAGTTAGAATTACTTAGTGTATTTTCTGTGTTAACTGCGCTTTGGAAAAGCTGTGCTGAAGGGAGCACAAGCAGGGAAAGCATTTTTGTTGAAACAAGTGTTAATAATGCTTTTAAGCGCCCAAGGCAGCATGCATAAGCTATAAATCTTACAGTCGGTATTTAACAAAGAGTTTACACTTTTCATTTTTATCTTTAGTGAATTACCTAGTGAAGGAAGGAATTTGATCAGCTTTAGGGCAAGGAAAGCTGTGTTACTTTATAAAATTTGATAGTCAGAGGTGTGGGGATATGTTAATACTAAGGATATGTGGCCCAGACCATATTTAAGGGAGAAATACTCTTGGCTGTAATTGTTCTATAATAATAATTTGACTTAAAAAACAAAAAACAGACCAAACCAAAAAAAACCACAGCAAATTTATGTTGGTTTTGGGATCCCTTCTAACAGTTTACTGCTTTTAATTTGGTGTCCTGCTTCTAGACATTATCTGCACCTTCTAGCAGTACCTGTGGTTGTGCCTCAGTGTGTACAGCTTTCTAGGCAGTGTGCTGCATTAGAATACTTTGGCCACACTTGTGTAAAATTCACACCTTGATGTTTTGAATTGCCATTGACCGTTGCCCTATGTGCACAAGAGGCTTTGTATCTTGCCAGCACCAGTCAGAAACCTGGTTGCTGACTGAAGTACCTCTAAGGCAGTGCTGGGGTGTACTGTGGACTGCAGAACACACAGCTCTGATGGCAGTGGAAAACTGCAGCACTCCTCTTTAATTTACAGACTATCCCTGCAATAAAGGATTATTACAAAGAAATTTACACTCTACCAGTTGTAAAGCTGTCTTTCTGACCCAGTTGGGATTAATTTTGGACTCATTTTATTGCTTTGCATATGGCATTTTTTAATTAAGTGCCTGCAGTTATTCAGGAGCTCAGTGAAGTAAAACAGAAATAGAAAAACCTAGATAGGGATCAATGAGATGTAGTTCTTGAGTCCTCAGCCATTTTGATGCTTGTTCCATTTATGTTTGTTCCACACCTAAATCAACTTGTAAAGCACTTCTGAGCTTGTTTAAAATTCAGACTAAGGGCTTCATACTTTATTTAGCACTGCTACATAGCATGTCCTTTGAGTAGACTCCTACTTCAGTTTCCACATAGAGTATACCTAGTGATACCCTGCTGTGCTGGGCAGGTTCAGTTTCTGTACCAAGTGCTTTGCATATGTAAAAAAACTCCAAACATTATCCGGGATATGTACTTTACTTTGTAAAAGCTATATGTATTATAATCATGCCTTCACAACAAGCCTGTATTATTATCCAGAATGCTTACACTATTTGTATTTTATTTACAGGCTTTATTAATAACTGGGATTTTTTTCAGTACTGTTGGGGTATCTTTAGCTGTTGGATCAGCAATTTGAATTGTTCTCCTTTCTGTAAAATCCTGTGGTATTGCAGTATGCACTAAGTGACAAAAATCCTAAGCTAATTAGCTAGTCTTACCAAAGCCCGTCATGTGTTTCTTCTTGCTTTGCATTAGGAAAGAAATGAGAATGTGGGAGGGGGGAAGGGGCACAGCAAGAGGAATTTTTGTATTACACCAGTGATGAAGATAAGACAGTATCAGGCTCATTGTACTTCTGTTGGTAGCTGATTTTACATTAATGCCGTATTTCAAAGATCTGTTGTAATTCTCGTAGTATTAATACGAGTCCGGTTAGTCCGACAGAATAAAATGTACTACAGCGGGATAAAAGTTCCATAAGATTACACATTTTGTTCATTATGTTGTTTTATCCTGTCATATGAGTTTTAAGAGTTTTATATGAAGTATTCTGCCAATAGAACTTGCATTTTATTTTGAAATCTTGTAGTTGAGTAATGAGTCCTTATTGCTTTAAAAGGTAATTCTGGGGATTTCAGGATATTTTTGTAAAATACTAAAAAAACCTAAACAATCCCAAACATAAACTCCATGCACTGAGAATTAATTTCTTTAGCTATTTCCCTATGTGATTTACTATGATAGATCAACAAAATGCCTGATTTCTGATCTCCTCCTCTGAGTCATTAACTTTCATCAGAGGCCTACGTATCACAAACCTGTAGATCTCATACAGAGTCTGTGCTTTCCCAGTTATGCTGACTTTGTGCTCTTGATTTGCCTTGAACTTTTCTTCACAGAATTTCATTCAAATAGGTCAGGATACCAGTTGTTCAAACTCATCTACTCTTTATTTATCAATCTTCCTGTCTGTGTCCTTTACAAATGCCTTTTATAGTGATTAGGTCTACCTTTAAATCAACTATTTAAAATACTTAATAGTGTCAATCCTAGTGACATCCCTGTAAAGCCTTTAATAGTCTTGTTTTACCCTGGTAGGCAGCTAAGCCCTTCACAGCCACTCACTTGCTCCCCGCCACAGGATGGAGGAGAGAACTGGAAGGGCAGAAGTGAAAACTTGTGGGTTGAGATAAAGACAGTTTTATAAGTAAAGTAAAAGCTGCGCGTGCAAGCAAAGCAAAGTCAGAAATTCATTCACCATTTCCCATGGGCAGGCAGGTGTTCAGCCAACTCCAGGAAAGCTGCGCTCCATCACCCATAATGGTTATGTGGGAAGGCAAACGTCGTCATTCTGAACATTGTCCCCCTTCCTCCTTCTTTCCCCAGCTTTGATTGCTGAGCACAACATCATATGGTCTGGGATATCTCTTAGGTCACTTGGGGCCAGCTGTCCCGGCTAGGTCCCCTCCAAAGTTCTCACACACCCCCAGCCTACTGGCTTTGATGCTTTGTGAGCACTGCTCAGCAATATCGAAAACATCAGCACAGATCCCAAACACGGCACCATAGGATCTGCTGGGAAGAAAACTCTATCCCAGGCAAAACTAGTAAAATGTTTGAGTCCCAGTTAAAAATTCCTATTTTACATCTGCCAGTTAGCCAATATTGTTTATTAATATTGCATGATGTCAACTTTAATAAATAGTTTGTGTCAGATGTCAACAAAATTAAAGTGAATTAATTTAGAGTCCTCGGAATAATTTGTAGCCTACCCCTAAAATCAGGTACTTAAAAAGAACATTTTCCAAAAAAAAAAGTGCTTTCTGAAATTGCATTGTTACAATTAATTATTAAATTCCATATCTTAGTTTAATTTGTTTGACATAATCTGATGTGTTAACTTAACCACGTGTAATTTGGTGGGTTGTCATAATTTGCACTTCTCACACTTTTTGGGAGCAGAGCCCTAGCCATGCTGTGGCAGAGCTGGAGATGGTTGGGAATTCTCAGAATACTTTTTTTTTTTTTTAAGTGTCACAATATATAACTCTCTGTGGTTCAGATTTCTGCTGACAGTGTAGTTCCCGTGTATGTAGAATAACACAGAGGTAAGACAGTGATGTTTCCTTCTTGGAGAAGCAGCAGTTTGTCTCAGTCTAACAATCCTCACTTGTTAGTTCTTGTATGAATTAAATGATTGTATTCTACTAACCTTATATTCCACTTCACTACAATGGAGTGACTACATCAGTGAACAAGGGAAGATCTATGGATATCATCTCTTGGGACTTCTGCAAAGCTTTTGACCTGGTCCCCCACAAAATCCTCTTTGACAAGTTGGAGAGACAATGGATTTGATGGGTGGACTGCTCAGTGATGAGGAATTGGCTGGATGGCTGCATCCAGAGGGTAGTGCTCAGTGGCTCGAAGTCCAGATGGAGATTTGTGACAAGTGGTGTCCCTCGGGGGTCCATACTGGGACCAGTAGTGTTTAATATTTAGGCTGAGGGAGTTGAGTGTGTTCAGCCTGGAGAAGAGAGGGCTCCAGGGAGGCCTTATAGCATCCTTTCAGTACCTGAAGGGGGCCTACAAGAAAGCTGGGGAGGGACTGTTTGCATGCAGTGATATGATGAGGGGCAATGGTTTTAAAACAGAGAAAGATAGATTTAGATTGGATGTAAGGAAGAAGTTCTTTACTATGAGGGTGGTGGAGCACTGGAACAGGTTGCCCTTGGAGGTGGTGGAGGCCACATCCCTGGAGATGATCAAGGTGAGGCTTGAATGAGGCTCTGAGAAACCTGATCTAGTTGAGAACGTCCCTGCTTAAATGCAGGGGGGTTGGACTAGCTGACCTTTAGAGGTCCCTTCCCACCCAAGGCATTCTGTGATATATAGAAGGTTATCTATTTCCCGTTCCAGGAGACAGTTATGAAACTTTTTCAGTAGACATGTCTTGCCATTAGCTCTCATAAAAAAGCATTATCATGAATATTTTATTGTTTACAGTAGAATTGCAGGGAAGAAGAGGTGTGTGTGCTGTGTTTTTTCCTAACATATGCCCTCCAAATCAATAAAATATTGTGGACCAAATAACTTCTGTGAAGCTCTCAGGACTGTTTTAGCAAGGGAAATCTCATACTCCTAAACTGTCACAGCATCAGCTGGACATTTAAGGGAGCAGGAGGTCAGCTCTGTGTAAGCTCTCTGATGGCACTAATCTACTATCCTAGAGCTAGAGAATGAGAGCAGCAGCCACTGCAGGGAAAACTTGATTAGGTACCAGAAGTGCTGCAACATCTGTGATTACCAGGAAGAGCAAAGTGTTAGGAGTCTGTAAAAGATGCTTAACAGAGAAAAAAATCTTCTGAAGTGCTGTGAGGAGTTTAGTCCAGAACTATTTGGGAGCAGAGCCCTAGCCATGCTGTGGAAGAGCTGGAGACGGTTGGGAATTCTGAGAATACTTTTTTTAATAGGAAGAATCTTTATTTATTACAAATAAAATTGCTGCATAAGCATCTCAGCTGACCTACAGTGAAGAACGTACTGATGAGTTTCAGTAGATAATGTACAGCTGTGGCCTCCTTTGTGCCAACTTGAGGCACAAAGAGTCACTTTTGGAAGGTGATTGAGTGGAAAGCTGTTGTTTTCCTCCTCTGGATTAATGTTCAGCTGGATCAGTTCTCTGACCCATAAGATTTGGGTGGGGAATGCATAAGTATTCACATTGGAATGAGAAGGGAGGTGGGAGAAGGTTTCAATAACATTGTTACACAGGAGTATGGATTTAGGTTGATTTGATTCATGGGACTGCATCCTGAACATACAGGGAGATCAGTATAGTGATTTATTCAGTAAAAATTTAAATTTAATTACCTTGAAGGCTTCAATAAAACATCACAAGAAGCATAGCTAAGTGCCTGAAGGTCCCTTGTAAAAATGAATGTGTTTTTTATGAATGTGTGTTGCATTATTGGCAGGATGGGAGGAGAGGACTGTGAAAGCTACCATTAGCCAAGTGAGGTTAACCTCCATGTGCCAGTTCTCTATGTAACAGGGAAAGAGAGAGGGTCTGCTAAAGGCTAATAGAGGTAGGACTTAGAGGATGCATCACTGAGTTGCACAAGCTAAACTTGAGGGTTTGTTAGGCCAGCAGTGTACATGTATACTCTTCTCCAGGTCAGGAAGGCTTTCCCAGGATGCTGTTAGTGCCCTGAAGTGATTTCACTGCACTGCTTTCAGACTCTATTAGTAGGTGTTCTGGCCTGATGGGATCCTCTCAAGGTCTCACTTCTCTCTCTTGACAGAGAAGTGAAAATGTTAAAAAAAACAAAGATGAAACAAGAAGGAAGTAGCTGGGAAAATGCTTGTGAAAAAGGCATCTGCTATGGAGAACTTTGTAGCGCTCTGCTTGCCTAAAAATATAAGCAAAATGCTAATCTTGACTGTAGTGATTTTGTATTTTTTTTGTTCCATGGCCAAGTACATTCTGAAATCTCAACACCTATTGTGTCCTTTTTTCCTAGGAACTTGACAAAGAGCTTCCAGTGTTACAGCCATACTTTGTTCAAAAGCCAGAACTTGCTGGGAAGACAGGAACTGGTATGCGAGTCACATGGTTGGGACATGCCTCAGTTATGGTAGAAATGGATGAACTTATATTTCTTACTGACCCAATCTTCAGCCAGCGAGCTTCCCCTACTCAGCTGGTGGGTCCCAAGCGCTTCCGTGGACCTCCGTGCACAGTAGAGCAGCTTCCTAAAATAGATGCAGTCATGATCAGCCACACCCATTATGATCATTTGGACTACAACACTGTAATAAGTTTAAATGAACGGTTTGGGAGTGAGCTGCGCTGGTTTGTGCCTCTGGGGCTCTTGGACTGGATGCAGAGATGTGGTTGTGAGAATGTGATTGAACTGGATTGGTGGGAAGAGAACTGCGTTCCTGGTCACGATGCGGTAACTTTTGTCTTCACGCCTTCTCAACATTGGTGCAAAAGGACTGCAACAGATGACAACAAGGTTCTCTGGGGCAGCTGGTCTGTCTTGGGACCTTGGAATAGGTTTTTCTTTTCAGGAGATACTGGATATTGTGTTGCTTTTGAACAGATAGGTAAAAGGTTTGGACCTTTTGATCTTGCAGCCATCCCCATTGGAGCTTATGAGCCAAGGTATGGAAATCAAAGTTTGATTGAAATACATAAATTATATACAGATGACAAAAAGTACAGAAATATAAGTATACTTTATTAAGAATATTCAATAAAATGTAGAGGTGGAAGAAGCAAATTGCTGAAGTAAAAGCACATTGCTGAATGACAAATAATAAAACAAAAAAAAAAAGGCAAGCAATTGAAGATGGAGATGAAATGTCCAGGATGCTGGCCTCTGTATGTGTGATGGTCTTGGAGAGGTTTTTTCTTCAGTCTAAAGCACAGCCTGTTTAGATGCACACAGGTTGCTGTATTTTTCTCTGGCTTCAGGCTTCATGCCATTTTTTGCAACTTCTCTAGAGATAGAGAACGCCTCTATAAAGATCCATTTGTTTAGGCATCTGTTATCCCACTTATGATGGGGTATCTAAACTTTTAGATGATGATGCTCATAATGCTTGAAGAAAAGCATGTATAGGCTGGGAAAGGAAGCTAGGAGACTGAATAACCTGTCAGAAATTTGGTATCTTTCAATAATTGCCAGGTTCTCCCTTCTGCTTTTCTACTGTTCCCTTAGGCTATCCTCAAGCACACACTTTTTTTGATTGGGTGAGCATACTTTTTTTTTTTTTATTTATTTTTTGTAGATTCTTTGCAACTTACCCAGAGAAAGTAAAGAAGAAATCTTGCACTGAATTAGGTGACACACACACACAAAATTACTTTTGTGTTTTTCTAGGTGGTTTATGAAATACCAGCACGTGGATCCTGAAGAAGCAGTAAGAATCCATATTGATGTTCAAGCAAAGAAGTCTGTAGCAATTCACTGGGGGACCTTTGCTTTAGCAAATGAGGTAAATGTTCTGAGTACACAGTCATTAAAGCAGCTTTGCTCTTGCAGTTTAACCTATGTATCTGTAAATGTATACTTAAAGTGTAAACTTTGTATGAGTGAAAACTTGTTACTATATGTACTGCGGTTCAAAACTGCTTAACTTTCCATAGCTGATTACATAAAATGTTTCCACAGTTAAGATTAATTTGAAAGTACAGAGTTATTGAAACAAATGGGGAAGATTTCTCATACCTGTAAAGCTGAGGAACATGAAAGGTGGGGACCCTTATGCAACAATAAAAGCAAACTCAGCAGTGCATCATTTGGAGACAGTGAGAATTGCGTGCCTGTAGGTCAATACCGTGTCTATTAATTACATCTTTCTAATAAATAAATTGCATAGTATTTTCATAAATACCAAGAACACGACAAATGGAGTTAATCTGAGTTGTTGATGTGTTTGGTGGGGGGTTTTTTGTTTTGTTTTGTTGTGTTGTTTTTTTTTTTTACCACCACACTCCCACCCAAGTCCCCAGCTCTAATAAGGAGGTTACCCAGGTACCTTCACAGTGGAAAAAAATGCAGTGAAATATCTACATATGCTTTGATACACTTTGTCTGGTAGCTGTTTTTCAGCTTTGTCTTTGCATCAGTTGCACCACTTTATCATATAATTCAGTTCTGATGCTGTTTTCTGTGTTCACCTGATATGTCACGTTTTCTTTAATGTGGACATAAAACTTCTGTTCACAGAGCTTCCAGTAAGCTGTGTCACTAGTGCCTACGGTACAAATGCTACTGTGTATTTAGAAGCACAAAGGAAAAAAAAAAAAAGGATGACTTCTCCCTGATGATTCCTTTTCTGAAATGTAGCAAATATGACGCAGTAACGTCAGGGGGACCCCGCTGAAAGGGCACGAGTGTTTCCAACAGCGGACCTGACCGCTTGGCTTTACTGAGGGAGGGAAAGCGCCACCTTCTGAGCTGCTGACACCTCCTCCCCTTGCCGTTTTATTGCCATCGAGTTCAGTACATTGAAGGGGACGGAATTCTGGATGATAAATTGTGCTTTGCTGGTTACTTTACAGCTGTAAATCAGCGTTCTTATAATTTAAAAACTGAAAATGAAACCAAACAGTTTAATATGACATACATCCTCTCCTCCCCCCCTTTTTACATGAAGTTTAAAATGGAAACCATGTCTTGTTTAGAGCCGTGATAGTTGTCTTTTTTTTTTTTTTTTTTCTCCCCCAAGTGTTGCAATGTTAAATTTTCCCTTACATTATTTTTATTTTTCCAGTACTACTTGGATCCCCCAGCTAAACTGAACGAAGCTCTTAAAAGATACGGCTTGAAAAAAGAAGACTTCCTTGTCTTAAACCATGGAGAGTCACGGGACTTGAGAACAAATGATGGGTTTGAATGATGAAACAGTAGCTGTTCCTTGTAAGATCTGCTTGATTTGAAATAGCAATTAATGTTATAAATATTAATTATGATGTACTTACAAAGTAGATTTTTTTGGAGTGAATGGGATTTTTAGATGCCAGGTTTGTCAGTTTCAGAACTAAAACTTGCGTACAAGTTTCATGCTAAATTTTACTAACCATATTGTTTATGAATTTTGAGACATGATCTAAAGACTGGTTAATATATAAGGTATTGTCTGGGAATAACCTGCAGTTTCAACTCTTACATACACCACAGTTTCTTTGAAAACTCTTCATCTTGCCTGCAGCAGCAATAACCACCTCAGCACAGGACATATTCTTAGTTAATGGCTGACTTGAATTAGTTATTGTTAAAATGTCATCTCTTACTTGTTAGTCATTAATCTTCAGGTTATGCCTTGTACCTTGATAGTTCATGGTATATTTTGTGGGGAGGAGTCTTCCAATACAGCTGTGTTGTTAAAGCACAAGCACAGTAAAATACTTAATTTTACTGAATGCTTCTACTTTTTCATATATTGACGAGCCACAAAAGCTGAATTTTGCAATGATCTAAAGAACGTGCCTTTTATAAAGAAAAATAATTTAATATTACATCACTGATGTGTAAAACTTACTGCTGGCCAGAGTATCTGCACACTTTCATTGTTTTGTCTGTGTTCTTTAAGTTAGACCTGAATGTGTCTAAGAGAACTTTCTTGTCAAATGCAGTATGTGAAATGGTAGAATCCCTTAATGGCATTTGTCTTTACATTGACTCAGCCTACTACTAGGTACATTTTTTTGTTGTTAAGTGAAAAGTCTTCAGCAAGGGCTGTAGTATTTTCTCTTGTAGCTTCCCTATAATTTTAAATTTGAATGAGAGATTGAAATAGTTCAGTATTGTAAAACTTGGCTAAATGTATCTGTATCAAATTGCCATACTAATTTACAGAATTAAAGCCTATTGTTGACAATAAAAGGGGTTGTTACTCTCCTTCATATTTTTTTGTTCAAGATGTGTTTTGGTCTATGGGATATGTGTATCTATTTTGCTCTTGCTTTTTAAGTTCATACTTCATTAAGATAAATTAAAAAAGACATAATTTCCCTGGAATTTAAGGACATAAACTTCTGTTAACCAATTGAAACCAGTTAATGAGCTTTCATGCTAGGAGAAAACTTAAGTAATCCTTTAAATTTTGACAGTTGTCTTTTAAAAATTTGTATTGGGAAGTGCTAGAAGCCTTATAGATCTTGATACCTACAACAAACATCACAAGGAGGCAAAGATCAGTTAGTCCAAGTCTGTGCTGAGGAAGGGTTCTGCAGCAGAGGATTAATTACACTTACGTGTAAGAAAAAATAGCTTATATTCCTTTGGTGGGATTCATATTTGACAAACAACAAGATTTCCTTATTTGAAAAGGCAGTTCTAGTATGGTCTAGATGTATTGACCAGAACTTGTTCAAAGCTGGCTTAAAAATCCTGTCAGTTGTTCATTCGGTTTTGACTTTGGGAGGGTATTTCAGATAAAGTCTATACTGAGTCTTGTATTTACCCTATGGCTTCAATAATGACTTGGATAAAATAATGCATATTACATGTTTGTTATACCATGGAGGGCACCAAGCTGAAGATTGTTTTGAGTGCTCTGAAGGACATGGTTAAAGTTGAAGTTGGATTTGTTTTTTTTTCAATATTCAAAATCATCAGTAGACTATTCTGTACTTCATAAAGAAAGAATTAAGCTAAAATACAGAAGACCTAGACAAGCAGCCGCATAGTGGAGCAGTACTGACTTACAAGATTAAATGTGAGTACTGGCATTTGTTCTGGTTTGGATTCACAGCATTTATATGTAGAACTTGCTACTGCTAAGATTCTATCTAGGGTGTGGGTTGGGGGATAAAAAATTAGACACACTTGTGTGAAGACACTTTGGAGATCCTTGCATGATCTTGGAACATCTCAACAGTATTGCTCTATGAAAAAAACATTTAAGAATAGGTCTTTCTAGATCAGAAAAAGGAGACTGAGAGAACAGTGTAAGTTTTCATATATTTTTAGAACAGGGGACAATGGTCACTTGTTTCCGTCAGCTACCAAAGGATAAGGGATCAACATTAATTATCAAAAACACATTTGAAAAAACTATTTTTAGGTTGGAGAACATGGGAGGGACATCTAGACCTCTCTGTTGCTGAGCTTAAGAAAAACAGATATCGGGTATACCTAGATACCCCTGAACACTTCTCACTGGTCTACACCTGGACATCAAGCCATTGATAACACTTTGAGTGTGACCTTCTAGCCAGTTCCTTATCCACGGGGTGGTCCATCCATCAAGTCCATATCTCTCCATCTTAGAGACAAAGATGTTGTGTGGGACAGTGTCAAATGCTTTGCACAAATCCAGGTAGATTATGTCAGTTGCTCTTCCTATTTCAACCAGGGTGGTAACTGTTGTAGGCGGCCACCAAATTAGTCAGGATGATTTGCCCTTAGTGAAGCCATGTTGGCTGTCACTGTTCACCTCATTATTTTTCATGTGTCTTGGAGCAGATCCTCCTGGTATCTGTACTATGATTTTACCTGGCACAGAGGTAAGGCTGACAGGTCTGTAGTATCCTGGGTTTTCTTTGCTTCCCTTTTTAAAAATGGGAGTTATGTTTCCCCTTTTCCAATCTGTGTGAACTTTGCCAGACTGCCATAACTTCTCACCTATAATGGCTAGTGGCCTAGCAACTTCAGCTGCCAGTTCCTTCAGGACCCGTGGATGTGTCTCATCAGGTCCCATGGACTTGTGCACCTTCAGTTTCTGTAGGTGGTCCCAGACCTGATCTGCCCCTACCCTGGGTGTTTCTTCACTCTCCCAGTCCCAGCTAATGCCCTCTGTGGCTTGGGTGGTGTGGCTCAAGTGGTTACCAGTGAAGACTGAAGCAAAAAAGTCATTGAGTATTTCAGCCTTCTCCATATCCTCAGTCAGGTCACCTGCATCCCTCTGGAGAGGCCCCACATTCTCTCTTAATTTTTTCTCTGACATATGTGTAGAATCCTTTTCTGATACTTTTAATGTCCCTGGACAGGTTTGACTCTATCAGGGCTTTAGTTTTTCTAACCTGGTTTCTGGTTTCAAATTCTTAGTGTCTGACCTAGCCTTTGGTTTTCTTTGTTAAATACAGAAGCAGAAACAAATTAAACCTACAAAAAGTGGCAGAACATTTAGGTGATTTTAATGTAACTTGTGTATTACAAAATGAACACTAATTTTGGAGCAGTGGGAAGGAGTAAGGGAAGTTCACTGTCAGTGTCCATCAGGATTCTGACTGGGAATCATCCCAACTTCTATTTCTGCCTTAATTGTATTCCTGATGAGTTAAAACTACTGATGTAGATAAATTAGATACATATAGCTTTGCCCCTGTATTGATCATGGCATAGATATGTTGTATGTTCAAGGTCACATTTTTCTTTCCTGTTTTAGCTGTTTGCAAAGTCACCTATTGAAAATAAAAAAAATATCAGCTGAATTACAGAGTGGATATATTAACTTTGAAAGATGACACATCTGGTAACAGCTGAGGCAGTACAGCTCTCAAAAATGGTATGAGGTGGAAACCTTGTTTTTTAGCCTTTACATCTGACACTTTTTATTTTATGATGCAGTGTTTAGGAAATTTTAGTTGTCTCATTTTAGTATGAAATTTTTTCTAATATGCTTTATGTTTGTCAGTAGAACTTCCCTAGGGTTCTTTTACAATGCTCTTATCTGTATTCCATTTCATTTTGTATTAATGCTGGATCAATGACTAGGACTTTATGGGGGCTTACTTAACAGAAGCACTTATTCCAATGGTGTTCTAGTTGCAGAGAAAAAGGGGTAAGGCTCTCCAAGGAAAGCAGGCTCAAGGGCTGCTTCAGAACAGGAAGCTTTTGTAAAGAAGCGTATGCTACTGCTCTTGAAGACTTTTTTATAAAGATGACAATGTTGAATTGCAGTTGCAGATAATTGTTGACTCCTAATAAAATACTATAAAAAAAATACATAGTCTTTCCTTGAAGTGACAATTCTAAATCGAGTTAAAATCCATTTGATTTTTTTTCAAGTGTAGAAACCTTGCACAGTTGTGTTTAATACACTGCAGTTTAGCTAAATGAAATGGACACACTAAGCATGTAAGAATGTAGTTTTAGGAAATATTCCATTTGGGTAAGGTGAAAGAGTATAGGCTGGGTAACTTTAATATGCAGTTTTCATTGAAATTATGTAGGAAGCCAATGATATTTTGATACTGTTTTTATTTAATATTTTCTAAGATTTGCCAGCACCCATTTAGTAGATAGATTAATAAAATGTAAATGCCTAATGTCTAACTGCTACATCTTTAATGTACCATTCTATAGAATTTATTCAGCAGTTATAAATATTTAAGGCAACAAAAATTCTTTGTGACATTGAGAAGAATATTTTGATTCACTATACTTACCCATTTAATATGTTCACTCTGTGTATGAAAGTTTTCATGTTTTAAACCATTCCTTCCCCTTTGTGTCCATGTACCAGCTGCAAAGTGGTTTTTCAGTACTAATTAAGCTGTTGCCTTTATCTTTGCTAGTAGAAAAATAATCTGTTATGCTCTGTATTAAATATATTGCATTCTCTTTGTACAAACTGACTTGGGCCTAATAATATGGTAGTATTCAGGGTTATTTTGGGTTAGTTGATTGTTTGCTTGCTGGAAATTTTGTAGCATAGCATTCCTAAGATTAGGTATGTTCATCAGGTCAGTCTGTTTAAAAAAAAAAAAGAAAAAAACTTTTAAAAATTCCTACTGTGTTAATATTCTCACAACTTGCTCTTTCACTTCTGTATCAGGGTGATGCAACAAAGACGCCAGTTTCTGAGCAAATGGGGTAGAGTTCCTGCAGAATGTAAAGAAAATTGAATCTTCGCTGTATTGGTCCTGAATCATGATGCCATCTTCATTGTTCACATTCTTTTTCAAGTTTGCTGCAAACATCAGGGCTCTAAGCAGAATATCTCTGTTTATACAGTTGTCAAAAAGTAATGGCAGTGATGGCACCTATGATATTCGAGAAATAATCCATACTTAATCACCAGCAGTAAGTACATGTAGCTAAATCTAACTTTAAACAAAAATGGGGGAAAAAAAAAAAATCTGCCTAAACTACTTAAGACAAACCCTGTGAAATGCCAGAACTCCATTTGCTGGGAACACATGCCAGAAACTTGCATGGCATGTACATTTCCTCTTTAGAAAGACTGTCTTGTGCACCACAGATTCATAAATGCTTTGTACTTTCAATCTCTAAAATGTTAACTGTCCTGAAAATTCCCATTTGGAAGACAGGGTCTGCTTTCCTTCTCCATAATGTTGCTTTTGCCCTCTGCAGTAATCTAAATGTTTTTATGCTCACACATCTGACAGAGAAAAGGGTAGGCTTTTAGGATTAGCTACCCTAATAATTTTTTTTTTATAATGAAAAGCTGATAGCATCTAGTCTAGGTTTGCTCATGGCAGATAGCTCAAAAATACAAGCCACTGCATGTTTTAAGAAACTTCCTTTATGGAAAGGGAGGAAACTACAGCACCATTACAGTCCCTGACTCTCTTTTGGTGTGAGGAAAAGATATAACTGAATTAGACTTGTATGCCAAGGCCAGCAGTAGCCAATGTCAGATAAAGTTCTCCACAAAGACATAAGTAAATGCACAGAGGAAGTTCACTTACAGTACTTAGAAACAATGGTTTTATGGCTGCATTTGAGTAAAGAGAAGTTTGGTTGTCTTAGGTACAGTGTATTAGCTATAGAAGTAGCTGTTGAGAAGGGTCATTTACAGTACTGGTTATATTTGATGTTTGTACTTGGTCTTCAATCTGTATTTTTTATTACAAACAAGAGTTCATGACACTGTGCCTTTGGTGGAAAGGGAAGGTGCGAACAGGCTTCTGCAAGTTCTACTGATTATTTGGAATGGTATATGGAAGTATGACCAACTGTCTTCAAGTGCATAGGCCCTGTGACTCTCTCTTTGCCCATATGGTATCTGCATTACACTCTGGAGAAAAGCTATCTGGTGAAAGAATGCACACTTCGAGCTACTAATTTTAACTAGGTACTACTTAGAATTTAACTCTGGAGTTGCACATTATATATATACTTCTAATACATTAAAAATTTCCTAATGTATGCACATATCTACACACGTAAACATGTATAAATGCTAAAAATAGAACAGCAAAAACCTTACTTGAGCTCTGAGAAGATGTCTTGTCATGTCTGGGTTTGCAGATATGTTCACAAGTACTTTTAAAACTTGAATCTGAAATGAGAAACATACACGTTCCTTGCCAGCTCCAAAACCGGTAAGTACTGCAGTAATGGGCATCAATAATGTCAGTCTTGATTTGGAGACGAGAAGGTTGAATGGGTAAACTGACTTGTTAAGTTGTGCACTTCAGCCTTTGATTCAGGAAAAAATATCTTATGGAGTCACTAACACCCACTGAGTATAGACATTTTAGAAGAAAATTTATTTTGACTTAAACATCAAAATAAGGCAAGATCTATGGACAACTCACAGTAGGCAAAATACAGAATAAAGATATTCAAAGACTGGTTAAGTACTGCATTTTAAATTGTGATCAGAAGCATGTATAAATACACCTTTGTACATTTTCCTGGACTTTGTGACACTAATCTTTTAACACTAGGAAAAGGCCAAGTGCTTCTTACCGTAGTTAAGTAAAATAGGTCTGCTAGCTTTAGTGGAAATTTGTGGTTTGGAAAACTGATTTTGATCTGACGGAGCAACTGAGTACATTGATATCTGTGACATCTTGAATAAATGCTGAATTTGGTCCCTGTTTGAAGCTTTTCTTTTCTTTCAATATTACAATAATTCACAAATAAGCACAATTTCCCACTGCAGTCACTAGGGTTGCAAGAGATGTAATAAGCATAAGGGAAGAGAAATCCGTAACTTGCTTGGCATATTTCCATAGGGAGATTCATGCATCAGTGAAGCCTTTCACATGCAGATTCTCCTTGCTCTGTGATGCAGTAGCAATGTTGAGTGAGCAGAAGAGAATTCTGGAATTGCTATAGCAAAGGCATAGGACAATAGCAGTGCACACAGCACTGCTTCGGTAGAGGTCCAGCCTAATGGTTCCACCATCAAGATTCCCTTCCTCCCCACTTTCAGAATTTACAATAAGAAAGTAATATAGATCCATATTTTATGGATCTTATGCACTATCTGCTATCATTAATGAATATATGAATTTCTAAGCAGAGTCTGAACCAATTAACAAAAAAAAAAAAAAAAAGGAGGCAAGTAAAGCAGCTTCATAAACGGTTTGTAGCAATACACTACTCAGTACCTGTGTCCTTTCAGTTCCTTCTGAAAGCAGATGAAGAAAATATGGAATTGAATTTATCATTTTATGGTGGTAGTTACTGGTAACAGACATATTTGTCAACAATCTGAGTCCAGCCAGCTGCAGTTCAGAGTTAAGGGGAGCCGACTCCATGTTCCTACAAACTTGCATAATATATACCTGGGGGAAAAAAGGAAGGAGATAAAAAGAGAAAGCATTTTTTGAAAAAGTAAGGGTTTCTATTCACAAATAGTATGAAGGGCCTAGTGACAGTAGTGTAAATACTTCTCAAACACTGCTGGCTGAATACATAACCTGATGAAGGTTCTAGGAAATGAGTACTTTTTTGTTTTGTTTTGAATACATTCAAACATTCTATTGGCATGACAGAAGCAAAGGTTACGGAGTCATGCTTGCCAACCTTCCTGAAGCATAAATTGCTCTGAAAACTCAAATTGCTTTGACTTCATCTCAGAAGTGGCATGGTTGCTTTAAGGAGTTATTTAAAGAATCACAGCAACTAACATCTGCTGAAATATTGAGAACAAGCTAAGGAAAAGTCTTGGAATTAAATCTTTTTTCCAATTGTGTGGCCCATTCACTGGACTACTCCTCAAGAAGCAATGACAACTGACATTAACAACTAATAGTTACCAAGTTTTCTTCTGGATGACAATATACAATTAATCTTGGAATCCTATTTAAGAAACATTCTGTCTTTACCAAAGGAGTTGTTTTCTACTTATATAAATATTTGCTGTTGGCAAGCATTACTTTCAAAAAAAGTAGCACTAAAGATGCTGCAAACTACCACGTACAGTCAATCTGCCTTTTTAAGAAGCTAATGAAAAAAATAGTAAAAATCTTCAAATCTGCAGCAGCTCACTGCTGGGATAGTTCTTGATCTATTGATTGATGTCAAAAGTGGATGATTTTTTGATGGTTGGTCCTTTCACATCCATAGTATTTATCAGTGGGCCTTGTTATCATTTTTACATGCTATTCTTTCAAGATTAAAGCATCACCCTGAACAATCAGTCTCATACAAACCCAGAGAATCAATTACTTTTTTCTTCTCCCTTGCCTAAGGAGTCATGCTAAGTTCAGTCTGTAATTCATCTTATTTATAACAACCACCGATGTTCTAGACATATTTGGAAATCATCCTGCCTCATGTAATTTTGCTATGAACTTAGTAGCATGATCTCTGTTTTAATATCATTTGGTAAAAGCTGAACACAAACTGCCAAGTTTCCTAACTGTCTTAAAAAAAAAAAAAAGTAAGTGCCAGTGATACTATGCATTTGGAAGTTACCCTTTTGGCTGTTAGGATGCAGAAATCATCCAGATCTGCTGACTGGTATGTATATCAAAACACTGTGGCATCCTGCCTTGTGTTTAAGAAATATGCTGAAAGCCCTGTGCTATCTCTAGTGTCTCAATTACTTTGATTTTTTCCCTTTAAGAAACTTACCTGTATCTCTTCCTGATTTTTAATATTCATACTCAAATTATTAAGTGCATTTAGTGCTTTTTCTTTAACTTTGGGAGTGCAATCTGAGAGCATGCCTCCAATAACAGAAAGGCCACCCAAGTTTCGGATTATATCCTGAAATATAAAACAGGTATGTAGTAAGATTTTTTAAAATTTTAATGAAATGCTGACTATTTAAAGAGAGTTAGTAGATATTGTTTTATTGCTTCCATTGAAATTAAGGCTAGTCCTGTCTAGGGACAAAATGTAAATTGGCTTATTTGACAATTGCTTTTAAAATGCAGCCTGCAAAGCATGCTTGAAACATTTTAGATTATAAAGAATCGGAGGCAATTACTGACTAATAACTTCATAGAATAGCTGAGCCAATCACAGTACCTAAAAGTCTTGAATGAACAGAACAGAATTTCAAGATATGAGTAGGAGTTCTAGAACTTTACCTTTCTTTTCATGCTTGATTTTATTATTTTTCATCTTTCTTTCTTAAAAAAACCCACATACTGTTTTCAAGAAAATGAAAAATGAGCCAATGGGCCTTGGGATTCTGTTATGTTCTTTTCTGAGAGATTTATATTAAGAAAATGGTTTTGAGAAGCCAGAATAGACAGATGTCATAAGTACCATACAAAAATGAAAAACAAAGACAAAAAAAAAAAAAAAAAAAAAGGTGGGACACTGGAGGTTAAACTTTACAGAGGTATGAAAATCTGCATCCAGCTCAAAGGTCTTCTGCCTCCTATTTCCAATTGATTCAAAGATACCTGGATAGTTGGAAAGCTGCTAAAATGTAAATGGCATACAACTTTGTAAAGATAAAACACTACTTTAAACTGTCTCAGTAAATTTCTAATCTGATCCTGAAAGTATTTAATCCTTCTCCAATTCAGGCCTTTCATTAACATTACACAGTTGTGAGCAACAAAAGATATATTAACATAACTTTTAAAATAAAGAACTCTCTACAGATTTTGCGTGGTCTAAACATTAAGCTTTGATAAATTCTGCAAGGCTGGTAAATTGTTATTATTTGGGCTAGCAGAAAGTAAGGCATAGACATAAAATGGGTTTTAAAACACATGCTATACTAGCTCTCGGCCTTGTGTCACTCCACAGCAAAACATCACATCTTCCCATACTGACTGGTACTGAAACACTGATGTTTTCTACAGAACAATACTTACTTGATTTACAGAGAAGGCAGCACTGTTGCTGAGAGTGATTAAAGCTTGCTCTTGAATTAATGGATCATCTGTGGCCTGGAGCAAATGAATAAGTTTCTGTAGAGCATCCGCATCCATGTTATGGGTTGATGCTGGAGGACTGTTGTCTGTCAGCGCTTAAAAATTAAATGCTTGATAGCAAGTTTGAAACATTTCACTTAGTTACAACTTAATGTTTTTTACAATGCTAAGGCTTATCTCTCAGTTGTAGGACGTGTTGTTCTAAGTTTAACTGTACCCGACCATTGTATGATGGCAAAAAGATTGTGTTTTACAACAGCAAGAATTCCATCCTTTTTCCCGAGTCCTCTGACTTCCTCTTTTCAAAATAAAAGGAATCAAAATAAAAAATACACAATAAAACCTTGAGGTACACTACTCTTTGGTTAGCCAACAGCAAATTCCTCCTTCAAAATTACTAGGAATATTCACCAAACGTTATTTTTTTCTTCCTTGTGTACCCTCAAATAAAATGGGGAAATCTGTCTGGACACTAGGAAAGGCCAGTAGTTCCAGAAATCATGATAATGATGTTTTGCTAGTGCCCTCAGGTCCTTTGACAAAGTAACAGCCACAATGTTAAGAACGTTGCTGATCATGGTATCACTCAACCGAGGAAGGCTGTTTCTGAGTGAGGATGATATTATGGGGTACCTGGCTTTCATAAAAGGGTGACACAAATGCCAGCAAAGGCCATTTTCAGCCAGGCTGGAGGCAGGACTATTTAACTAGCTGAATAGCCTGAAGATCTTATCTGTGACTACTGGACTACTCATGGGTGACTCGAAATGACCTCTGAGAAGCTAACCAGTCATTTATAATTCCACATATTTGCTGCCCCCATCTCAGCGGGCAAACACCATAGTTTAGTTTGGTTTTGGTTGGTTTGTTTGTCTGGGGGAGGCGGGAGAGGTCAAAGTTAATTACGCTAATCCAAGAGCCAGACTGGAAAACAAGATAGTTTTTTAACATCATCTTATCCTACAAACACTTTGTTTAGCTTCGAATTATAGGGACAACACAAATAACTTTAATAACAGAACAGCAAATCAGCCCATTAAATACACTGACTGGACATTCACGTTAGGGGACTTAAAATAAATTAGGCTTTTCTAAACATAAACTATGCTCTAGAATCCTTTAAAAACGCCGCAGGGCTCTCAGAGGGCCGGTGAGCAGTGCTGCAGCAGCTCCTAACACACGAACCGGCTGCCTCCCCAGCGGCCCGGCGGGAACCGGAAGCCACAAGCCCTCCCTCCCCGGGCCCCGACACAGCTGCGCGTGGCCTCCCCCGCCTTCACCGGCGCAGCCGCGCCCCGCCCGCCCTATGCCTCACCTGAGGGCGGGCCCCGGGTGGCCCCGGCCGCAGTCTGTCGCCCCCGCCAGCCGCCCGCCGCCAGCCGCCACAGGCAATAGCAGGTGCCCGCCCCAAGCAGGACGGCAGCCGCTCGCACCGCCGCCCCCCGCGGCTCCCCCATCGCTTGGCGGCCGCATCGTCCGCCCGCGGAAGCCACCGCCCCATCCGGCGCCGCGCAAGCTCTGCCCCCACCGCCCCCCCGCAGTCGAACCCTGGGGCCCGACGCCGTGCCCAGCGGAGGGACACCAAGAGCGCCGAGCTGGCAGCTCCTTGTGGGGTGCAGGGGGCAGCCCTTGGCCTGCTGGGCCAAACCACGAGTCCACGCAGTGACGGTGCAGCTTTTGTTTGAGGGGCAAAAATAACCCGTGTCTCGGAGGCAGCCTGACTGCCTGCACCACGAGCCCTAATGGGCTTCCCCTGGGGGCAGGCAGCTGCAGCCAGGTACCTGGGAGTGAAACAGCAGAAATGAGCTTCTCTTTAGATACCAGCCACACACAGACGCCCGAAAAATATTTTTGAAGTTTTATCAAAATGCAGCAATATATTAATCCCTGGAGGCATTCAAGGTCAGGCTTGATGGGGCTCTGAGCAACCTGATCTAGTTGAGGGCATCCCTGCATAACTGCAGGCAGCTTGGACTAGCTGACCTTTAGAGGTCCATTCCAATCCAAGGCATTCTATGGTTCTATGACAGGAGGAAATGGCCTCAAGTTGCATCAGGGGAGGCTTAGATTGGGTATTAGGAAGAAATTATTCACATAAAGGTTTGTGAAACACTGGAACAGGATGCCCAGGGAAGTTGTGGAGTCACTGTCTCTGGAGGTATTTAAAAGACGTGTAGGTGCGGTGCTGAGTGACATGCTTTAGTGGTGGACATTGATGGGTTAACGGTGGACTCAGTGCTCTTAAAGGTCCTTTCCAACCTAAGTGACTCTATGAAGCTGCCCTCTGCCTTGCAGTACTGAAAGCCTTTACACCACTCCCTGCGTCCTCGGTGGTATCGCGGGGGGCCGGCTGCGTGGACACGGGTGCGCCGCTGTCCCGGAGGGGCAGGGACAGGGCGCCGGCCCCGGCCGGCTGCAGGTTCCGCGAGGGCGCTGGCACAGGGCGGCGGCGGGGACCGCGGGCAGCTCCAGGCCTCTGCCTGTTGCTACGCGACAGCCGCCGCAGAGGGGCCCAACGCGGCCATGGCGTCCCTCAGGAGCGCCAGCCCCGAGCTCCGAGGTTACTTCAGCCGCCACAACCTCCTCGACGTCTACGAGGTAACGGCTGTAGACCCCAGGAAGACGGGCGGTTGGTGCATTGCCGTCCCCCGCTATAGCGAGCAGCGGGAAACAGCCACCTCCCCGGTACTCCTGCCAACGACCCGCGTCTTCCCGCCCCGCTCCTTCCGCACAGACGCCGCCGCTGACGGGCGGGAAAGGGGGGAAGGAACGTCGCGCTTGAGGCGGGCGGGCCGGCGCGACGGCAGTGGCTGCGGGGAGCACGTTGCCCCGAGGGGAGGGCGAGCCATGCCTCACACCCGCCTGTAATCCTCCGCCTCCCGGCCTGTGGGCATCCTGGTCCCCACCGGAGCCGGTGCGACCGCAAACTGTCTCCAGTGGCATCTGTGGAAGGGAGGCGCTCCCCCCCTCCCCTGGATTCCCCTTACCCCTCAGCAGTGCCGGCCCGTTTGGTCCCTCGGCGTTGGCCAAGGTATTTCCACCCATCACACTGCTCTCTGTTCGTGTTCTGCTCTCTTGTTAAGAGATTGCTTCAAACAATTTATGAAAACTTTAAAAAGAGAAACAAGATGGGACAAGGTAATTCTGCTCCTTAATCCGTATTTAAATTCAAACGATGATTGAATTGAAGGCCAACACAGTGAACTGCACGGGCAGCTTCCCCAGATAAGTCCTTCAGATAAGTCCTTCAGGTTTAACTACAGAAGTACCTCTAGATTTCTGCTGGATGCTTTCCTCCTCGTTGAGTGCTGCAGGTACAAGCTGTAGTTTTTAATGGTCTGTTGGTCTGTCAGAGGTAACGATGGCAGTGGCCACATTTCACATGTTGGTGGATTAGGTATTTATTGGCCCAGGTGTAAATAAACTTACGTGAAACGTTAGAGAATAAGACTGTCACAGTGTGAAAGACTGGGGGAAACTGTTGGTGGGTTTACCTTTAGGTTTCTTACACAATTCTCTGTATGTCTTTAGTTTCCTCCCTGTTTGTCTCATTCACCTCTGCCTGTTTCAAAGTCTGCAGCAGTTCTTTTTCAGTTTCCTTAAAACAAAGGAAGGCACAGTGAACAAATAGAAGTTTAAGAGACATCCTGATAATTTTAAGCTACCAAAAATAGACCCCATTTGCAAACATCTATTACAGCCAGGATTTCCATGGAAACATTAATAAAGAAATCTTGAGCCGATTAGAATAATTATAGAGCAGTGCTGCCATGCAGACTGAGTACCTCTCCTGAGAGTCTATCTCTTGATCATTGTTTTTTTAAGCACAGAAAAAAACCCCAAAATAAGATGTACCTATGTGAGGTGTATTTCTTGATTCATCACTTCAAAAAGAACTCATATTTACATTTCCAAGCAAAGGTTATAAATACACCTTTATACATATATATATGTAATGCAACAGTTATTCAATAAGTTCATTAAGGTAATGAACTAAACCAGAAACACTTACGTTTAAAATTAAAGGGACTTTAAAAAAAAAAACAAAACAAAACAACAAACAGTCAGTGTAAGATTTTTTTTTTCCTTTATTTTTTTCTTCTTTTTTTTAAGAGGTTGGTGTTTGCTGTTATCTAGCCATGTTTCTTATTTCATTTGGCTACATTTTCATTTCTTTATGAAGTTACAGTGTGCTTGGTGTGAAGATAAATGAAATTATATTGGTCCCTGTATGAAGGAACATCAAAACTAAGCTGAGACCTATGGACATTTATACACATATTTTCAAAATTAAGGATTTTGAGTTCTAAAATGGGCATTTGCTTAAGTCTGTTTATGATTAGGTTGTGGTTTGGACATGGTTCAAACACAGTTGGAGTGCAAATAATTGTGTCCAAATAATTTGAGATTCCTTGATATGTCCAAGTGTGTCATTCCTGTCTGATTTCTCTCTTTCAGTTCTCATCCAGATTTATTTTAGACAGCATCCATAAAAAGTCAGGCAAACTAATCCTTCAAACATGCGTATGACGACTTTCAGTGTTGTTGATAGCTGTGTTCTTAAATGTTAAAATGAAATATGGATGCAGAGCTGGCTAAAGATTTTTCTGTCATATGACTCAAATGCATTTTGCCATGAAGGGTAAATGGCTAAAGTGGTAGGAGGAGGAATGGGATTATGGCTGGAAGAGAGAAGCCTTTTAAAGAAGCCAAGCTGTAGAGGACATATGGTGGCTTTTGAGGGATTGGACAACCCCATGCTAGGTCTGGCTAAGCCTCAGTCAGCATAAAG